>CAIGRP010003109.1:21005-50563 GCA_903798385.1 Fraxinus cuspidata
TAGCTAGGTATTTGCCTATTTGAGTGCTTATAATGTAAAGGCTCATAACCTGAATATAAAAAATATTATCGTAGCCAGAGTGAGGTTGGCACCTAATTTAAATTAACCGTTTATTCTAGGAGTCATTAAAGTAGCAATTGGATTTGCATTACACAAATGGGATGATTGGACAAAATACAAAGCCAATTGTTTCCTTCAATATCGATTTTCCAAATACTGATAGTTGAGCTGATGATATTTGTGTTGCAGGGTTGTGCAATGTGCAGGTCCAAAAGGCCACATCCTCAATCTCGGCCATGGGGTTCTTGTTGGTACACCCGAGGAAGCTGTTGCTCATTTTTTCGACGTTGCAAGAAGCTTGAAGTTAGATGCACAAATCGATGGTAACCTGGTTGGAGCATCCAATTTGGTGGCTTGAAAACTGAAACTTTGTAAAACAGAATGGAAGTTTTGTTGTACAAATAGTTAGAAATCTCCAGTTAACTAAGCAGATTCTGCAGCATTATAGCTTAGTCAATATTTAGCCATGCCAAAGCCATGAGGTTGTTTACATGCTCGGATGAAAACCTTGAGAACTATATTCTTTGTATTAGCTAATTGGTTTATTCAATTCAGTTCTAATTAGCCAATGGCACAAAGTACATCATTGATACTTAACGTTTCTTTGTATTTGTTTATTGATGATTAAGATTTCCTTTTCAATTAGTAAGATTTAATCAAAGTGGGCTTGCATCTATTAAAGAAAATGTTGGTAACATGTAAATGGAAGAAATGAGGACGTTAAGATAGATGCGCTACAGGAAGGTGGTGACAACCGAACAAGGTGATAAAAAGGAGCTTGATCTTTGATTTTAAACTGTTTAAATTCAATGCACATTTTAAGTTCAAAACAAAAATTGGAGAAACTCGAGAACAACTAGTAATCGTCGCATGATGATAAAAGAGTAAATCTAGGCTGATATCCCTTCGAAGCCTAGAAAATATTAGTAATTCAAACAATCAATATCTATTACTATTATTATTATTTTTTTTTTAACAAGAAGTTACTAAATTAGTATTCTTTTGTAGTTTTGTTAACACTCCAAATGAAGGACTCAACTTTATCCTAGGTTGGTACACAAAAGATAAAGTTGGTATCGCAAGTTAACCTTTTGTTGGCTTATTAGTGGCAAAAGAAAAGATGGTGATAGGCATTCTATCAAGAATGAGACAAAAAGTGTGACTAGGTCCATGTCCCTCCGAAACCTAGCTAGCTACCACTATAATGTTATTATGGATTAATTTTCAAATACAGTTTTCCAATATTTACATCATTTGATCTTCGACTTCAACTTTCTCGAACACACACATATACACAATTTTTAGGAAAATTTCGTTTTTTGAATAGAAAAAAGTCGTTTGTAAGTAGTGTACTTTCAATTAAGTATTAATTAATATTTAATTGATTGGTAAGAGTTATCGATAAAAAAAATAAAAAAAATGTGTCGTGGGGTGGGGTGGGGTGGGGTGGGGGATTCCAGCTGCTAAATTGGAGAATAATTATCAAGTCTATGATTAGTGATAGAAAAGTTGAAAGAATCTACAAATTAAAGATGAATGCCAAAGTGGGGTATCCATAATGTTAATGTTTAGATATTAATATCCACATGCTATTGGATCTTTTATTTATTTATTTATTTATTTGGGTTTTAATAATTAAAAATATATAGTCTTTTTAGCCTCCTTTGAATAGATGATGGTAAAATTATATTCAACGTATATTTCTTTCTTCTCAAATTAAAAGGGAAAACAAAATCTATTGGATTTGTAATTCGAGAAAAGCATTATATCATATTTCCAACGTTAAATAAAAATGGCAAAATGAGTTTCTTTGTTTTACATTGAATTAAACCAAACTAAAAAAAACATACTGACTATGACTAACATGTGCTAACGTGCCGAAATGTCAACACATTTTAGTGAGAAACAGCTAAACTTGTATTATTAGATCATGCAATTTGGCTACTAAAATTTTTTTGGTTTGTTATCAATGACAGAAGATGGATGAATGAGGCCCCACTTTAGTTTTAGTGATAAATTGTTCAACATTGAGAGAGAACAACTTTGATCCGACATAAGGATCTTAAATTTAAGGTAAAATTATGATCGTCGTAAGATTGAATGAGTTTCTTGATGAACACTTTGGTCGATATTTGGTAATTTTTATTGAGTTTGGTACAACTGCACGCTTAAATAATGTTTATGTTAACCAATTTTATATATGTTGGGCACGGTTTAATCTAATTCTACTACATTGTATCCAAACCTTTTGGTAACGCTCATTACATGTGGTACGTTTGGACTAAAGATAACTATACAAGATTGCGAAATATGCAACATTTTTGTTAGCAAACATGCATGTCGACTTAAGGTGTTGAACATTGAGGAGGGGAGAAAGTATCTTGTCATTGATTTCTGATCTCCTAACAATATTATCCTTTTCTTGAAAACATTAAATGTCAAGATTAAATGAAAGAAATAAACTTGTTTTCTCTTTAAGTTGAAGAAAAGTTTTTCTTAATTTGTCAATTGAAATGCAGATACAATCAAATCATATGATAATTTGATGTGGCCAAGAAGGAATCCGATGGTCCTAAGTGGTGGTACCAAGTATGGGCCTGATACTATTCTATTTTTATATAAAAAATTAAAAATGAAATCATAAATATGATTAAGAAAGATATATAAATATCCTTCTTAATTATATTATGATTTTTCTCGTGGTGTTAATATATATATATATTAACACTCCAGATTTGCAATAAAATTGCAGTATAGAACTAAATTATGATCACTAATTGAATAATGTTAGTTCACAAAAACAACCTAATCTAATAATTATATGAATAATATGTATACAAAATGGTTAGAATAGTTATGCTAATGCTAAAAAAAATTCACTAGCTTTTCGACCGCCATCCTTGCTTCCCTTGAGGTACCAAGTACGAGTGGTTTCGTCGCCAAACTAATTTTTTCGGAGTAAGTTTTAATAAAATATACAAATTACTTTTGTAATGATAAAAAAAAAAATTGTAATGAGATATATAAGATAGAGTTTTTATGGAAAGTTTTTGAAAACAAAGGAGCTAATTTACATGAGATCATGGGAATGAGAGATGCATTTTCCAATTAGAATATAACAAAAAAAATGCTAATAATAATACATTAATTTTTTATTTTTTTTTTGAAAAAAAAAAAACACTAATCCCATAAAAATGATATGTTATTAATTCTAATTCTAATTCTAATTAATTAACCCCAAGGGTCCATCCACCTCACCCTTTAGATATATGCATGCTACCTATATAAATTGAGATCCTCAACTAGTTTAGCTCCAATTATATGTATACAATCACAAGAATGGAGTAAAAAGACTAGAAGAATATGCACATAATTTTAGAATCATGTATGCAAAAATGCATCCCTATGCAGAAATCAAATGGAAATTAATGTTGAGGTACAAAAATTGAATAGAACAAAGTTTTGAAGTAAAAGACAACATTGTCTCATGGTAATAATAGGACCTATATTTAGTACTTTTTCTCGTATGATCAACATATAGTTCCTAGCAAGGCAAGACATGTCGTAATTAAGAATAAGTTCTAATTTTTACACGATCGAATCTAGTTTCAGAATTTTTTAAAAATCTGCAAGATAAATTTACTGTCTTGTGATCAAATCAACTAATTAAGAAGGGCATAATTCAAGTACTATTTCATAGATGTGAAAAATTTCCTCATCTTGTGGAAGAGACAAAGGAGCATTTTTAAATTCTGAAACACAGAAAAAATTAAGCAACTAGAGGACAATAGAAATGAATTTCACTTGCTATATATTTATATGATGATGTGTTTTGACAAGCAAATTATATATATAACAATTGATGTATCTATTTTTTTAAATAGTTTTTGTTAGATATTATGCTCAAGGGACAGCCATGGCGAGCACAAGATGGTGCAGAATCCCAAAAGATCAAAAAGTAAACATTATAATATATATTTAAGAAATATTAAATTCAAAAAATAAATAAAAAATAAATCTGTGATTTGCACAATTTCTTGAAGAAAGAGTATGAGTGCGAGTGCGTGTGCATAAATACCCCATATCCTTCAATATATTGAGTTTCTGTATATACTTGGAAGAGGGTATGAAAATTAGGGTTTAAGAGGGCTAAATTAGGGTTCAACAAGAAGATATAAAATACCCACAATTGGATTATTGATTAAATTCTTCTATTTTTTTTAATTTTTTTTTTGGGATTTTGATTTCAAATAATGATCTATGATATATCTAAATCACACAAGAAAAAGAGTAAATATATCAAACAATTTTGATCCACATATATATATATCTCTTCATTAAAAGTAAATATTACTACATTTATGAGGTAGGAGTTCAAGATCAAAAGCAGCAAAATATGGAAATTTAATCAATTACCATTCTTTGAAAAGCAATACAGAAGGGGGTATTACATCTGAAAGCTGGAGGATGTGCCTTCATTAATGGCACCCTTCATTTGATTCCTCTTCTTCTTCTTCTTCTTGTACGGGATTCCCCGCGCCTTCGCCTGGGAGTCCCGTACTTCACGTAGATATACGCGTATAGCGCCACTAGCGAAAGGGTTAGTCTCTGGTAGGCCTCCATTCTCTTCGAAAGCAGCCCGGAGTCGACCGATAAGGGCATCGAGGCTACCCCATGCTTGCCTAAGGGGACAAGTACAAGGCCCTGCTGGCTCAACCTGTCCAAAAAAGACACAACCTTGTACATGTACCTTAGTTTTTCCGAATTGGTCGAGGTATCGAAGGAAATCGAGTACATGATTATAACTGCACTGGGGTAAGGCCACTGGAGGCCTCTGATTCCTTAAATACTGTCCAAAAGTGTTCCAATCACGACGTTTTTGGGATTCGTATCGACTCAATTGTGCTGGTTGTTGCTGCTGCTGATGATGATTATCAGCAGATGCAGAAGCTGATCTTGATGAAGATCCTTCTCCCTGATCATTCGACGACATCGTCCCTCCGATATTTCCTTTCCTTACGGTGAATTCTTCTTGATAGAGAAGATATAATTGAAAATGAGCAAAATTTAAGTGGAAAATCAAATCATGAAAATGGGGTATTGAGTAGACATGATATGGACCAAGGAAAGTGCTTTAGCTCCTCCTTTTTCTTCCTTGATAACACTATTTTCTTCCTTTAAATGATACTATCAGTATATTAAGTATGCCTTTTAAATTATATATTTCATTATATTTTTTAATTGTGCTAGCATCATTAATGAAAGCAATCATTATCAAGCATAGTAAACAAATTTTACTTAAATGTTTTAATCCCTATTGATTAGGCAGCTTATAATTCAATAATTAACCCTAGTTAATTAGACTAATACTCAGTTAATTTGAAAAAGTGAGAGAGCATAAAATCATAGTTTTATTCTTAGTGTTTAAAGTGATTTTGAAGTTGTCTCCCTTAAAAATCTCATTAAGGCTTCATGAGTAAGTAATTTTCATCTTTCAAATAATAATGTCGCCGACTAAAAACTCCGGTGTTCAATATTCCGTCGTTGTTAGGGCACCTTTCTCGTCTAAATAACGTATTCGAAATACTATAAATTTGAAGATGACAGTCATTAGATGTCAAGACAGTGGCCATCTTTCATTTTAGAACATTCTTTGAATAGGAGAAGTGAGAGTTCTTAGGCAACTTGCGGTTTATAGCATTAATTTTGTCATTTGTGTTGTTTTTTAGAAGCTAATTACTGATAATGCCAAGGAATTTTTAATTAATCAGGTTAGATCCCATTGGACAGAAATTTTTTCAATCTCCCAATAATTTGAACTTATATAATTCAATTATTTCATAAAAAAATTTCATTACTTAACCTAATTTATTATATTAAACATGCTAATAGTGATGGCTTCATTGATTAGCTTAACATTTTTTTTTTAATGTCAATAAAATATGACTTTTGTTTATTAATTTGTCCCTCAAAACATGGACATTAAAATTGTGAAAGATATTACTCCAAAATAATGTTTGAAAATAATTTTTATTTTATTTTATAAAATATAGTCAAGAAAAGAAAACTGGAATAATTGGTTAATTAATACTTTGACCCCTGGGAAGAGGAAGGGTAGGCATATTTCATAATCTTTGATGATTTGGTTGACTCTAAAAGATTGTGCTTATACAATAAGCAGAGAGAATTAGGTAACAGCTAGGGCAAAAAAGCATAATTAAAATTCTTAATCGTAGATGTCCACGTAGGCAAAATCGTCACACTTGTACCACGCGTTGTGATTAAACTTTGTTTGATAGAACTTTTAATAAAAGTTTTAGCAGATTTTAATAAAAACAACGAAATATGCAGTTGAAAAGTTAATAAAAATTGTGGATATAGAAAATGAGTTATTAAAATTAATTTTGAACTTTAATCTTAACTTTTTAGCAACTTTTTAAGAAGCACTTAATTAATTATTATTTTTATAGCATTATTAATTAAGTTGTGGGACAAGCATTTTTCCAAAAATTGATATAATTGTCACAGCAGTCACTACCATAATAAATACTGTTGATAATGGTTTAATTATAATAGTAATTTATAAATTTCTTATTCAATTGTTAGTGATGTTTTGTTTTTGCTCGTCGGCTTTACTTATCTTTTCTAGTGACTTTATAGCTATTCCTATAGCATGTATACGTATAAAATCTTCAATTTTATTGGGACCCATTTCACCTTCGATCCCTTAATTCCTTTGAGCTAAAAGTCAATTTAATTAAGCGGATCGATATCTCATATACTACGTATGAAGCCCTCTACAATCTAATCGAGTAGTTAAAATGTATCAATTAAATTCTTATTTCATTGTTGTAGATGTTACACATGTCGAAATCTCTTTGGAATTTTTTGACATGGTGTAAATGCTAACCAGTCTATTTTCATTCGTAACTTCTTATTCACACCATTAGGGCATGTTTGGCTAAACTTTTAAAAAGTCAAAAATTATTTTTGAAACTAAGATTTTTTTTTTTAATTTCATTTTTGATAAGTTTTTGAAGTGTTTTATCAAGTTAGAAGAGTTTTTAGGGGAATCTGTAAACTCTTCTACAAAATACATAAATCCTAACAAACATGCCTTTATTTTGATACTAGTTTGTTGGATGAAGAACGTCATTTCTAAATTTTAACCACAAGTCAAGTTTATTAGAATTCATTCATACGTATAACTATCTTCTATTTATGGAAAATGCTCTATTAAAACTCTTTTTCGATGGCTATAGCCTATACGATGAATGAGCGAACATTCATAATATTTATAGCGAGTTTTCTTTGCGTACAAAGCATGTTTCTATTATGCTAGATTAAGTAGGTAAGATGTTACATCTAAAGTTTGCTAAATTCTAACTACACACCAATTAAATCATGTTTCATGTACATAATTCTAGTACGCGATGTTGAAATGTTGATTCTAAAAGAGAATTTCCTTTTATTTCATTGTAAGTTTTCACATATAGATTAAGCCAACGTACTGTCCCACCATCTAGAAATTAATTTTTGCCTAAAGGTAAAGATAGAATAACTAATATTTTACCGACGCAAAAATTACTTGATAAGTGGAAAAGATAACCAACAAATATCTCAATTATATTCCTTCGAAAAAATTACTTGATAAGTCTAATTTTTATTTTTATTTTTTTCAATCTTAGGCACCAAATATATATACACCATGTATACATGGTGTAATTACACTTTGCCTATGTCTTTCATGAATTTACATTTTACATAATGATTAAAAAAACAGATTTTATTGTAAAATTTATAAATATGCTATTTCAAATTACTGAAAGACGAAATATCTATAATTGAAATAACAAATCTCACCATGTACATCATTTTATATAGCGATTTGCATTATCTATTTTCATTAAATGCTCGTTTTTAAACGCTTATTGTGAGATTTATGAAATGTGTTATATTCTTTTCCTAAGCTCGTACATTTAGTAAGTTAACAACATATCGATAAATATTGAAAATCCTTCATTTGACACTTTCAACATTGTCAAAATAAATTAAATTCTTAATTACTACCTTTTAATTAGTGTTTTTTGTTCAATAATTAAAAATTAAAAAAATCAATTAAAGTAATTTTTCATATTAGTTGTTATGTTCCAGCTAAAAATCAAATTTTTATTCATTTTAAGTTGCGAGAGTTTTGTAACTTTGGAAAATTGTTATGAATGCATTCGTAATTATTGATGTTTCTTGTGGATTTTTTCTTTTCTTTTCTTCGAGAAAACTTCATAGAAGAGAAGAATGTGCAAATATAATCAATAAAACATATAATTTGTGCGAAAATGAAATAATTTTTTTAAAAAATCTAAATGATGCATAGAAAAGACTGAATTGAATATTAATATAATTAGATGGATGAATGAATGAATGAATAAGAGAAAAAAATAATTAGTTTAAGATTGAAATGAAATAATAATTGAACTTTTGAAGAATAAAAAATCATAATTAAAGAAATTAGTATGTAAATATCTCCCTAATTGAAGACAAATGGTGTAATTATTTATTTTTAATTATTGGAAATTTGGTAATTTTGTAGCAAAAGCTGTTTTATGTTATTGTAGGCGAAAATGCAATACATGAGTTAAGTGTAAATACACCTTACGGCTTACTTGGGAACTTCGATGTACCGATTATGAGCATTTTTTAAAATACTCATTTGAGTGTTTATCGAATCGATTTTAAGTGATTTTAGTAATAATTTATAAAAATATCCAACATATACTTAAAAGTTTAATAATCCATGGGTTCTGAAAGTTTTTTAAAAATATAATTACTTATATGTCCTTTAATAATATTTTCGATTTTTAATTTTTTATATGAAATTCTTTTACACTTAAGTGATATGTTAATTTTATACTTTTAAATCATTTTTAGTGATTTTTTTATTTATAAGTATTTTTTTTATTTTATGAGTAAATTTTTATCTTATTAGTAGTATGTTTATTTTATAATTAAAATCTTACATAAAAGTATCTGTTTAATCATACTGTATTTTTTCTTATCTTATAAGTATTATTTTGCTTATAAGTATTTTTTAATTATAACGTAATTTTTTGTTTATAAATAATTTTTTTAGTTAATATATTTTATTTACAAGTTAGCTTTGAAGAAAATATTTTGGGTATAAATAATTATTTTATATAGAGTAAAATTAAAAGAAAATACGAGAAATTATCAAAACTCGTCGATTTGGTAGGTGGAGAAACCCAATCAAAATTATACTACATCGATGTTCAAAAAAATTAGCATGCATCAATTTTTTTCAAACTCTCAATAATGGTGCCAACCAAAAATTGGTCATAATCGATGAAAGAAAACTCCTAAGCAGACCCTCAGGGTGTATTTTGAAAAATTTCAATAAAATAATAGGGTACCTTTTTGGAGGGAGAATATGTTGTCCGATTTTTCAATAGAAGGGCCCTAACTTTCAATTATTATGAGGATGGTCCCTCATTCATTAGGTTATTCATTTTTCTCACTATTTCCAAAAGAGACCTCTATCTACTTCATTTATAGAATCAAGAAAAGATATGTTAGAAAGCTTAATCAACATAATGTTTAGTTGATTGGACAATCGACGGTGATCTGGTCCGGGCCTACTTCCAATTTACCAATTTTCTTCAATTAAACTGAAAATAAAAATAAATACACCTGGAAAGAAGCTGGATATGACCCTATTATTTGACTATTGATAACAAGCTAAGTTGTTAACTAAATTTTCAAAAATCTATATTTCGTTTTTTATGGAAAATGATTTCTTTATCAATAACTCGTATTATACGAAATTTCGAATACTCTGCATAAATTATTTTTATTTTTTTTAGGATCGTATATCTTATTGGAAGGTGTCTAAATCTTAAAATATTATAATAATATAAATTCGAATCCAATAAAAATATTTGTGGGTCTTAGAAAGTTTTGTTGGATGATGTCTAATGAGATATTCTAATATTATAAAAGTGGTCAAAATCCAATAATAATGGGTAGATTTAGATGGATTAATTAATGGATTTGAATGATGATTGCTGTCAGTCATATTTTTCAGCGTCCAAAGTTACCGTTCAGTATTTATTTGTATTTTGTTAGATGGTAATAGAGCTATAATGCATTAGGTAATCATCGTTGATAAGTATAATTTTACATTTATTTGGGTCATTAAAGTGGACGTTTGGAAGTATTTTTTTCTTGTTGTTTTAGAAGAAGCTCAATATTGGATGACTTATGATGAAACGGAGTAAAAATTGAATAAGAATGACTAAAAAGGAACAAATTATGGAAGATGGGGAACAAGTCGTAAATATTTGAAAAAAAAAAAAAACAATTCACTAGGTTGATCAGGTCCTCATTTAAGTTGACTTCTACGTGAAATGAGATTTGTGCACGAATTTAACCTAAATTTGGAGAAGAGAGCTTCAGAGAGAAACACACTCTATGCATAATTTCAAGATCTTTAGTTCAGAATTTTGGAAATTCAAGCAAGAGAGAAATGAGATTTCTTTGGCACTCCTTTGAAGACATTCAAGGGGACGAAAATCAATCTTCAAGTTTCTTCTTGCAATTTAATAGGTGATGAGTTCTCGATTTATTATGTAAAAACTTTTAAATGTGTATGTGACTTATTTTATAGTAGGTGTAGATCATGATTCACAACAAACATAAAGTCCTTTAAAAGTTGGGAATAATTGTGCAATCCAATTGAACAATCTTGTTGAATTCATTTTCAGATTCTATCTGAAAATACGTTTAACTTTACTCGAAAGAAATTATTAGACAACTTAGGATATAGATAGTCAATTTAAGTATAAACTGAAATAAAAGTGAAAATTTGAGAATTACAATGGATACTAACAATGAGGTCGAATTCCTAACACAACTTTCTTAAGCGATTTTTTTTTTTCTCTCCAAAACTTGCAATTGAACTTATTTGAAAAGTTGTGGTATAATCTAGTTAGGATCATTACTATTTGTTTCAACCATTTTTTGTGTATATTCAATTTCAGCTCAAATTGTCAAATTAAATTAAACTCTAAATTCTCGTAGAAACAATACTCTTTTACTTATCATTACTATAACTTGCATCCTTATTTTTTTAAAGCATCTAAACTAATAATTTTTTTGTTTTTGACAAATGTTCAAAGACAATCTATTTACTTTTTAAAAAAAATAAGTGGTAATGAGAAACTTTTGAGTGCTAAATTTCATGAATGAAAGAGAGAACAAATTTGTATGGCTGAAATCCTTGTAACACGCTGGGTTCCTATTTTATGTAAATAAATGATAAATAACAACAATTGTATAGTATAAATAATCGAAAATTCGAAAAATATATGAGAAAGCTTTCAACTTTATTAATAATCAAATTCAACCGAATACAATGATAACCTATGAAGTGTTTGAATAGTAATTCTAAGACAAGAAAATTCTTGAAGCTAATTAAGGATGAAAAATCTCTTACTTAATTGAAGAACATATGACTTAAAATAAAATATTAAAATAAAGGAAATAAAATATTGGATTCCCACTCTATTTCTTTGACACTTCTTGTACTTTTGTCCCCAACCTTTTAAAGAGTAGCATTTGTGTCCTCAACCTTTCATTTTGGTAGCATTTTGGTAGCACTTAAAGTTCCCAATGGATAACTTTACTCTTTCCTTTAAATACTTAGCTAATTTTGTTAGAAATGATGATTTACCCTTTATTTCATAAAAAAAAGTAATAATAGGAAAATAGAAAAGAAATAAAATATTCATATACTTCATTTTTCCACCCATTGCATGCCAAACTCCTCCTCCCTGTCCCTTCCGACCCGTTTCCACTCATTCACCACCACCACCACCACCACCACCACCACCACCAAAGCCCCGTCGTCTCATCTCAATTCTACTTTCATAACCATTCTTGATCTAATTTTAGAAGTGTTTGAACATAGTATGTTGGAAAAAAATTTGGCATCCAACCACTCATGCATTATCCCGACTCAAACGAGGTATGAGTAGGAATGACAACAGGACAGATCGATCATTTTTCTCCTCACTCAGTCGATTATTTTTGTCACTTTGTCCCGTCCACATACTCTGTTAAAGCGGGACTAAGGGGGCGGGGTAGATCCCCTGTCTCGTTTGTTGCCCCATTTATTTTTTACTTTTATTTTTTTATATTTTTAGGTAGTAAATATTATTTTTTTCCTATTTGTTAAAAATAACTCACGCCTTCTTTAAAAATGATGATATATATATTTTCTCTTTTGTTTCACAAAAAAATTTAAATTTAAAATTAATTTTAAACGAGCAAGGACCTTGTTTTTCGAACCCATACTTGTTTCGGAGCAATGACTCTTGCCATGTCCTATTTATCTAATTAGGCGGGTATTCTCCACTTCATTTAGGGCGGGCCAACAAATATTGAGTTGAAAGGAATTTTTTTGCCTATCCCAAGGTAGGACATCCCTGCCTTGAATTCTTTGAACCCATCCAAATATCATTATTTTAAATTGTATTTAAGAAATATAAATAAATAATTAAATGGAACGGTAAATAGAGATTATTTAAATTGTATTTTTGTGTATTAAAATTTAAATACATAAGGGTAAAATTGCCTTGTTGTTCGAATTTTAACTAATTTATTATAAAGAAGAGTAATATTGTCCATCGGGGGATTAAAGAGCTCATTGCACAATGTATAACAAATTGAGTAAAAGATTGATAAATGAGCTTTCGATAAATTAATAATCTCGCTTAAACAATAAAATGTTTCGGTCCCGATTGAGCTAGTGAACTAAATTAATAGCACCGCTAAATGCATAAAATAATAAAAAGTTTTGAGATCCTTTAAAGCTCAACAAATATATAAAAAAATAATAATTTAAATTTATAAAAGTTCATACTAATACAAATTAACAAAATTTTAATTCGATAACATTTTTTTTTTAATTCGCATCTTTTTCAACATATGTATCTAAATCCTTTTGTTTTTTCTTTGCACTCAAACCAAACTCAACTTTATTCCTAATTTCTTGCAATACACATATTACATTTGATATTTTTTTTATTTTATATAAAGTAATTATTTAAGATTACGACCGCATAAAATGTCTATTTGAAGAAATAATTGGTAAAACATAACTATTATCTGAATTATGATAATCATTGATAGGTCTATTAAGTATCCCTTGAATAATAGGTGTCTTAGGTTAAAACTAATGATAGTAGGAATTATGTTTCATGTATACACTAAATAACTTGAATGATTAATCTTTTAAGATAGTAAATTTTAAAGTCAATGCATGTATATTAATGTTTCCTCTTTAATGTATGTATGTATTTTTTTTCAAAGCGTTCACGGCGTAGTTTTTCACGTCGCTAACGGTTTCACAAAACGACTGATTACATCAAATATTACGACTTATCAAAGTAGGTCGATCCAAACTAATATTTCGAGAATTTTGATAACATGGTAACTTTAAATTTTTTTCGAAGATCGTACGCTATCCGAATCCACAAATCTCTTACATCATTTCAAAGCTCGTTTTTTGATAATTATATCATAGACATATCAATGGTTCAAACAAATATTGAAAATAAGTAAAGATGTATCAAACGTGCACCTTAAAAAAAGATGTCTAACTCATCTTTTCTTTAAAAAAAATTAATTATTTCATTATCGTTTATTATTTTTGTACGACAAATTTCTCAATATAATTTACATCATTTTACGTAGGACATCAAAAATTTTCGAAATTTCGCAACCGAAAAAAGTGATACCCCGTGCAAATTTTCAGATGTAAATTTACATAGGGTATGACTTTTTTCAAATGTAAATTTTCGGATGTAAAATTTTTCACAACTTTTTACAAATTTGATTGTGCCTTTAATTCAAAATACACGTGTTCATCACTGATTTAGTTATCCTACAATTGTGTTAATGAATGTGCCAAATTGCAATAGATAATTTATTTCATTTGCTTGCCTTCTAACCTAAATTTGACCGCTTGAATGGTAAAATCTTTTCATTCTTTTTTGTACAAAAATCTGAACTTTCTTTGATTTTCAAAATGCAAATTAAAGCTTTTCATAAAGAAATTTTCAAAGCTATATATAATCGAATATGTTACACCATTATATTAAATATCACATTGTCGCAAGATGGGGTCCTATATTAGTTGACTAGACATTTGAGTATTCCTTGTCGTGAATTTCGACTCAAGTCGGCCCCAGCAGAGTCTTAGCCGTGCACATACCTGCTAACTATTACAAACTGATTATGACGTTACCGCGACATGAGTGTTAGTGACATCACACTGACCCACTTTCACGTTTCCTATATATGCCCCAAGATCATCCCACTTTCAGGCAAGGTTAAAAACACTCTCGAAACTCTATTTTTATCTTTTACCCTGTTTCTATTGTCCTTTAATTTGATCGTCGAAGTGGAAATTGTCGCCCCCTCGATGGCCAGATTCACAGGCCGGATTTGGTTTTTGTGGAGAAACAAGCGTTTCTGGAGATTGAGTGATCCCACAAGATTTAAAAGTCAATTCAATTTCCATACAATATTTGTGATAATAAATGAGACTGTCAAATTGTACCATAAACCATTATTAATTTGCATGCCTTCTAACCTAATTTTGTTCACTTTCTTGGTAAAATCTTGAATGCATGTGACTTAATATCTAAACTTTCTTTGAATTTAACTTGCAAACGCTTTTCAAATTGAAATTTTAATTGAGTAATGTTATTCGGTCATTGGTTGTGAAGGTCACCTATCTAGGTGTGGCAGTGGAGGATTAATTGTGATCTTCACCACTCAAGCGTGATAATGGAGGATTAATTGTGATCATCATCATTTTAGATGGTACTAGACCGTCAACATCATCTAAACTGATGACGGTTAGTAGCATTGCTCTTTTTATAAAAACAATAAATTTCACCAAAACCCGCATGCCTGGCCACAATTAACATCACCTTTTCATATCAATACGAGGTCATATTCACTCATTATCCTGACACTCACTTCTTTTCTTTGCTTCATGTGTTAGGTCGCAAGTTCGAGCCAACGAAACCTTCAAATTCATAAAAATGGTGATTTTAAGTCTATAGGATGCAAGCTGTCATGTAATTTGGAATGATGTTTATAACTTTTACACATTCCCCCTTAGGATTCGTTCTACAATACCGCTCGAATTGCATACATTTTTGCAATTCAGGCTGGCATTCAGAGAGACGAGGACCTCATGCGACAAGTATGAGATGCCTTCCATCGTCGCCCTGTCGAATAGAATGCCACCGTCACCTTTGGCCGCGATACTTCATGTCAATATTTAAAATCATATTCCAAAATAACTTTTAAATTAACATTTTTATTTAGAGAGTAGGTATGGAGAGCCAAACTCACTTTCTATAATTAAAGGCATTCAAAATGTTTCAATTTTCAAGGTAGGAAAATAAGAAAATAATCTAAAAAAAAGATAGTTAAAATATAAGATAAAGAAAAATAATAAATATTTTTTTAGGAGTAGTAAAATTAAGTATTAAATATAAAGAGTTTGTTGGAGTAATTCAAATTTTTTAACTCTCTAAATTTATGGATACTCTCCAAATAATAAAATATACTCTTTAAAAATAAAGAGTCTGTTGGAGATACTCTTAAGAGAGGTAGAACACATCATTATTTACTATTTAATTGTTTTATCTTTAATCAATGTTTAATATTGCCCTTAACATGTCTCCCAAGATAGTGTCTCGTTTAAAAATATCAATCTTGAAATCTGTATACTAATTTGAGTTTAATGAGCTTTGATACACTAAGATTTAGAATTTCATCTTAAAAGGTCAGTCTCATTAAAATAAATAGCTCAAATCTATATATTTTTTTATTGTTTCTTCTTTAATTGACGAGAAATTTGTCCCTTAAGATCATGTTCATTAGTCGAGCTTCTAATGCAAATGCTTTGGACGGGCTCTACAGTATTGTGTATTTGGGCCAACAAATATAGACATTTAATAATTCTTTTGATGAAATAGAGCCTAATTTATTGTATATTTCATTTAATAGTTGAAACTCGACGATTGAAAGTGGAATTGGAAGAAATAAGATAAAAATAGAGAAAAATGACAAAAACCAAAGTATGAAAACTAAATTGCAACATTCCATAGTTGATTCGAACCAAAAAATGAAGATTGGAGATATTCCACATTCAATTGGATGAAATTAGAAGTTAAATGATCGAAATTACAAGATATAAGGACTTAAAAGAATTAAAAATCGAATTCAGGGACCAAAATGCAAAGTTTGAAAACTTGCATAACTGGGCAACTGCCCAGTTGCCCCGGCATGAAAGTTCAAAAATAGTGGCTGAAAATCTTGCCTGGATGAGTGCCCAATTTCCTACTCGGCGACTGCCCAAGCCAAATATAGCAAAATCATGTCGATTCCATTTTCTTCCAAAATTTTACATGGAAACCACTTTCTTGCACGATTTTTAATGTAATTTCACATATATGAATACTAAACATGGGCAACCAATATCATGGACCTCTCATATATATATATCTCATACACCAAAATTTATCAATGGACATCATCAAAGACATGCCAATCCATTATTCTTATGAAAATTAAAGGGCAATAAAAGTTTTAAAGAAATTGGAGTTTCAACCTTGATTTTTGGAGATACAAGAAGAAGATATATTGGAGATTCATCAAGAAATCAGTAAAGAAATTCAAGATTTCAAGATCCATATTCTTCTCCTTAAATCAATCTAAAATTCGGGTTATGTTCGTCCAATTAAACATGTTTTCTTATGATTTTGTAATATTATGCTAGGGTTTTAATTACTAAGACATTGATAAACACTTATTATGATGTTTTAATAAAAATTCTATAATTTGACATTCAATATGTGTTTATTCTTGGATGGTTGTTATGAGATTTAATGACTTTTAAATTACTTGATTATTAATTGGATTGATTGTGAATTTTATTGATTTTGAGAGAAATAATAGGATATATGACACTTTATAACAATTATTATAAAGTTCGATAAGGGATAAATATATAACACTATGATTTGCATAATTTCTATAGATGTTCTAGTGTTTTTAATGCATGTTTTCATGTTCATATCTTTTATATAGATATAGGAAGATCACATGAAATGATAGATATAATTGATATCAAGATATGCTTTTAATTAACTTAGAAATATTGATCAACAAAAATATACACATATTGTCATGTTACTGATTTGCATTGAAACGGATTAATAAGGAGATTCAAGGTTTTAGTAATATCACATCAAAATTTACAAAAGCTTTAATAATTGTTCATTAAAATAATTAGTTTAATTAGATAATTCAGTATAAAATCATTCAAACACAATTTGCTATTCGATTAAGGTTAGGATTAATTAAGTCTAATTTAAGTACATAGTCCTCGTGTGAACAATGTTTTACTCTTCACTTTATTACTTGTTCGTGATACCATAACTAGCGGGAAATCAAACCATCGTTGTGCTTGAAAAATCTGAGAGCTAGCTAATAAATTATGGTGGTTGGAAAAGTTATACCTCAAAAGACCGTAACCTTCAATGAAGAATGCAAGAATGACAATGCAACAGCTTATAGACTGAGGAGAATTAAGGATGCACTATCGCAACCCCACAAGCGGCTCCTCCACTCACCTGAACCACGACGCTACACTTTCTTTCCTGAGACTCGGCTCCTATGGCAACATGAAGGACTACACTTCCTACGCCTTTGTTTAATCCTCATTCTCTAAAAAATTTTTTTTTTTGTAAATTCATTTTCAACCATACATTCTTTCAATAAATTAATTTTGTGCATAAACGTAAAACTTTCACCTACTTTTTTACCACGTATCTCCAAAAAATAACTATTACAAAACATATTTTTGACTAAAACATGGGGCTCAAAGACGCTATGACAACGTAAGCTACTTGAGATGAGAGGACAGTTTTGCTTTCTTTTCAAGATATTATGTTAGAGAATGTGCATTGCCATCTAAGTGTGGACCATGCGGACTATGCCAAAGAAGTATGTAGGTGGCGTATCTGAGCCTGAATGGACTTTTGGGGTGGATCGATTGCTGCTAGCCACCGCAGCTGGGACGGTGCCAGGGCAGAACTAAGGTGGATTACTACAAAATGCTTGTAGCACTAACTGACTTTGATATTGGCTAATTATATTCGTACCACATTTTTTTATTTTTGTAGCACATTTTAATATCACTAAAGGTCCTAATCTTTTATCATTGTAATACTTGTAATCCAAACTTTTTAGTCGAATTCTTTTCCTCGACATTCCATTTATAACACATCTGGTAGCAATGTATTTGTCCAAATACTCAGTTTGCATTCTTCGAGTTAATCCACACTTGTGCACTTAATGTCATTTTTCTCATTTAAAATTTTTTTAAGTTCTTTTATTAGACTTATTGAGCAAACCATTATCAAATATAATATAGGCTAATTTAGTGGAAGATTAAATATAAAATACAAGAAGAAAAAGATTAGTCCTTAGAAATACTTGAAAAGAGTCATTGTCGTGAAATAGATCGTGCAGCACTTTCAAGACTGCTTCAAAAATTGCCACATATAGTGCCTTCCAGTACATACCCAATCTTGTTATCCTTACCCAAAAAGGGGTCCTTTCGCATGAAATTATACCAAAAGCGTGTTTCGATCAATAATAGTTGACAAACCCACATGTTATTATTATTATTTTAAAGAGGGCAGATCTACTTTGACCACAATTTTTCTTTGACCAAGATTGCATTGCATGTGTAATTATTGTTACTCTTCATTATATATAGAAAGTTGGGGCAGGACACCAATGTGTTGTCAACTTATAAGATGTCTTCTGCTTGCTTATTTGCTCTTTTCTTGTTCAATGCATTTTCTTTCATTGCTCAAGCTGTTGTTTCTGATTCAGAAACCTTCAAGTTTGTCAATAAAGGTGAATTTAGAGATTACATAGTTGAATACGATGCCAATTATCGAGTCTTGCCAATTTCAAGTACACTCTTTCAACTTTGTTTCTATAACACAACGCCGGGCGCTTATACATTAGCTTTACGATTGGGCACTGTGCATTCTGAATCACTTATGCGATGGGTTTGGGAAGCCAATCGTGGAAGCCCAGTTGGGGAAAACGCCACGTTCTCCTTGGGCACCAATGGGAACCTAGTTTTGGCCAATGCCAATGGTCGTATTGCATGGCAATCTAGGACGACGAACAAGGGCGTTGTTGGGTTCAAGTTGTTACCAAATGGTAACATGATTCTCTACGACTCCAAGGGAAACTATGTATGGCAAAGTTTTGATTCTCCTACAGACACTTTGTTGGTCGGTCAATCTCTTTGGGTACGAGGACCAAACAAGCTCGTCAGTCGGGTTTCTGAGAAAGAGAATGAGGATGGGCCATATAGTTTGGTATTGGAACCCAAACGATTTGCTATGTATTACAAGAATAACATCGCACCAGCTCCCATGCTGTATTTTGACTCTGCAGATTTTCTCTCGATTGGACAAAGCACTCTAAATTCTTTAAAACTCGCTTGTGATCCCGAGACAGAGGAAGCTTACGCGTATGAACTAAAACTAGAGTACCCAAACGGAGGGGCTCGATTTTTATCTAGGCCTAAATACAACAGCACATTAACATATCTTCGATTGGGGATCGACGGTACCCTGAAAGCCTACACATTCTATGACAAGGTAGATTACAGTGCATGGGAGGTGACTTTCACACTCTTCTCTAGAGATTCCGGTGACGAATGCCAGTTGCCGGAGAGGTGCGGAAAGTTCGGACTATGCGAGGAGAGCCAATGCGTTGCATGTCCATTGCCAAATGGGCTAATGGGATGGAGCAAGAATTGTGAGCCTCCAAAGATAACATCTTGCAAAGCAAAAGATATTAAGTTCTACAAATTGGAAGGGGTTGACCATTTCATAACCAAGTATACAGGAGGAAATGGGCCAATGTCAGAGGGCCAGTGCTCAAATAGATGTACCACAGATTGCAAGTGTGTGGGCTATTTCTATCACCAAACTGAGTCTAGGTGTTGGATTGTCTACGACTTGAAGACACTAACCAAAGTTGCAAATTCAACACACTTGGGATATATAAAGGCACCCATTGTATGAGAATAAGACTGATGGGTTTCATTATGTTATGCTGCTGTGGTCACTATTTTGCTCTGAACCTGTTACTCCAAGACACGCTTTATGAATAAATTCTTAAGATCTTATTCCGGTGCGCAATACATTTAGTGTAGATGTAAAATACAGTTGTACAAGTCTCTTCCTTCCTCTTTACACATGGAATAAATAGCAAAAAAATCCTAATCCAAATGCTCTCAAAAAGTAAGGAATATGCCTTACTAAACACATTGTAGCCATTCAAATACCAATGGGTTATTAGGTTAGTGTATTTGACTGATTAGCACTAATGCCTACATGACATGTTGATTAGGTAGTAGACGTGCAAACGGGTGTGTTAAAATGGCCTTTGTTAAGATCCTGTCTTTTGATATCAGCTCCTATGAGACAAAGCTTCGACTCCAGATTCTCATAACCTCGATCAATATGTGAAATTCCATTAATTTCTGTAATTCCTTCTGAAGCTAGCCCGGCTAAAACCAATGACATTCCGCCTCTTAAATCAGTAGCAGTGACCCGACTACCAGAAAAGTGACTGCCAAAAGACAATTAGTGACCATCAAACTTCAGTATATTTTTTTATTATATGAATGTGCATAGAAGAAGGGGTGCTTTATGATTAGTTAAAAGAATAGAGAACTAACCTTCCCTTCTCTTTGCCAAAAACCAATGCAGTACTTCCACAAACCTCAATTTTGGCTCCAAACTTCTGTAATTCTCTTACTGAAAATGAGAGATCCAAAATGAAACATCAGCAGGTCAAAGATAGACCCAACTTTACTTGCATCAAATGATGTGTTACAGACAAGGATGCACAGTATGCTGACAAGTTTAACTTGTCAACCTGACCTCCTCAGAGCCGTTCATGCAGAACAATTTTGATGAAAACCTCCATAGATTCATTCTAAAAGTATAGTAGCAATAATGTGTATGCAGCTGATGTGAAAAGAAAATGGAAAGCAAATAATCACTGAATGATTCGCATCACTGAGTTAACACGTACCATGACCCATGCGATTTTCAAACACAGATTCTTCTATAATGCTTGAGCCACTACATGTAGAAAGCAAAGCCATTGTCTGGGGTTGGAGATCTGTTGGGAATCCTGGGTACTGTTGGGTTCTAAAATTAAAGCCTCGCAAGTCATCTCCCCTACTTGCAGGGATTGCTGAAAGCTGGAATACCAAATCCATTAATGATCAGAATTCATGCCTGTTGTGTGTGTGTGTGTGTTGGTGGGGGTGGGGTGAGGGAGATACTCCACAAATGTTTATATACCTGCAGATTGTTATGCCTGAATGATATTTTGCAGCCAGCACCTGAGAGCTTGTCTAACAAGCTAGATAAACTGCAAGGAAAGACAGGTGATAGAGAGATGCAGGATCGAGTAATTGCAGCAGCAAGTATGAAGGTGCCCGTTTCGATTCTGTCTGGCATTATGCCATATTCAGAACCATATAACTGATTTTTTCCACAGATATAAATCTTGTCTGATCCTGCACCATTTATACATGCCCCACTTTCTGTCAGGAAATGAGCAAGATCAATTATTTCTGGTTCCTGCGCAGAAATTTCACAGTATTGACACAATGGCTACCTCAGTTAAAAATCAGTATTATCTGGTAATCATTCAGTTTATTCATCAGAAGGGAAGCATTAGTTACATGTGAATATATCTGTGTGATTGTATTTATCATACTTGAGCAACATTTGTGAGCAAGGTCTTCCCCTCAGCCATGCAAGCTGCCATCATTAAGGTTGCAGTTGCCCCCATGCTAGGGTAATCGAGGTGAAACCTCCCACCAACCAACCCTTTCCCATTTGCAGCATGTCCTCGCACTTTTCCGTCCCTGCAATGAATATATAAAACATTCTTCAATGTTCTGATATACCTATAAGAATGCCAATCTGAAATACTTAATTTCGCTTGCACAGATTTTTCATTTATGGACATGTGACAAACATTTGCAATCAGACATACCAATAAATTTGTTCTGGTATGACAAGCAAATTTACTTGTGGGCTCCCAAAAAGACATCCTTCATTTATTATTGCAACTTTTGAGAAACATATTCCACAATGCAAGAGAAAACATCATTCCTTGAATCCTATGCGTAATAGGTATACTTTCTGTTATTATTCCAATGGATGTTAGTATAAATTGCACCATTTCCCCCCATTTTGGTGCAATGGGGAAAAAAATACACTCTGATTTGGATTTGTAATAAATGGCACTCCAGTCATATCCGCAAAAGTCAAAAGGATTTATGGGTTCTGGTAAGTCTCCAACACAACCATATTTTCTCCACTCATCTCTCCCATATTAGCAAGTTGATCTGTATACAATTATTCCCTTGCATTATTGTGTGCATTATCTCGACTTTGAGTCTTTGGGAGTAGAAAAACACAACTGCACCAGCTAAAGAATTGCATTTGCAAAGCCCACTAACACAAAATTGGTCACATTCTAAACCATGATAACAAGAAGAAAGAGAAGCTCATAAATTTACATGTATGCATGACTGCTTTTATGAATACAAACTTCAACACTGCAAGGGGGACTCTATTAAATAAGTTAGAGTCGCTGCTATTTTAAAGAAAGCGGATTAAGATTGAGAAGGGAACACTCAAGATCCTTTTCTTCCCCTCAATTCCATTTGAAACGAAAATGTTACCTTATCCATCTGAAACCAGATATGCTGCATCAGGCTTAAATGCAGTTTTAGAAGGTAGAATTTAAAAATGCACCACAAGCTCCAAATTAACAACTATTAAAAGAAAAAAAAATTAACCTATTACTATATGTAAAAGATTCCTTAATAGATACAAGCACCAGAGCAGTATCCCAGAATAATTTCTGTCCAGACAAATCTTATAATTCACCAGTTAATAGCCACATTTTCTTCATTCAAGCGCAGTAATTTATTGCAAGAAAACCAATCAAACAAAGGAAGAAAATAGAATACACCACATTATTCGGTGAGAATTGACTAGCCTGACTTTAACTACAGCACCAAGAGCCTGAAGCCCACGGACATAAATATCAATTGGCCGAGCCCCAATATCACATCCACCAGGCAAACCAATCACAGCCTCTCCAAACCGGCCAAGCAGAGGACCAATAACGAAGAACCCACCTCGAATCTTGCCAATGCCACTCAATTCAGGTTCTACAGACCGGACTAGTTCAGTGTTAACCACCATCTCATTATTAGAAAACTCAATTTCAGCACCTAAAGAGCCCAAAATAGAAGCCATCGTTCTTGTATCAGATAAATTCGGAACATTTTTTAGCTTTGAAGTGCCGGAACAGCATAGGGTCGCTGCTAGAATTGCTAATGCCGAGTTCTTGGAGCCACTTATGGTGACATGGCCCGACAGCCTGGAACCACCGGTCATTATGAGTTTTGCATCCGATTTTGGGTGCAGGTCCGAGGAAAGCGTCCTGGGATTTTGACAGTGATGGATTTTGGGATGTGGGAGGTTTGGAGTTGGAGAACTAAGAGTGGAATTTGGGTTCGAGTTGAAGGTTGAAAACATTGTCGGTTGAACTCTGTAAGTGGAGGCAAATATTTGAATGTTTTAACCTAATATTGGATCAAATGAAAGGAAAATTGCAGCATTAGGTTCCAATCTATCCACTTAGTACTAAACGGTACTCATTCTAAAATATTATTCATTTAAGTCCCTAATCTGTGATTGTTGTTGCACCATTGTCCTTAATTCACAAATTCATCCGAAAGGTTGTCAAGTACTATCAAATTTCATATTTCCCAACAACATGACCATCCCCCTTTAGAAACCCATTTTCAAGAATTTGTCATCGCAATAATTTGATTTAAAAATAGTGGCTTGCGGATTGATGGGAAATGGGTGTGGATTCTATGGAATAAGGGATGATCTAGATTGGATGGATGATAGCACATGAAATGAGGGTTTCAGCATTTTGGGAAGGATGAACTCTTTCCTCTTTTATCGATTACTCTCTGCATTTTTATCCTTTTTTATTGGAATGTTTATTAGCTTCATTTATTGATAAAAGTGACCTCAACGTTGAAAATAAAGGAACGAGTAATCTCTCATTAATTAGGCACCATTAAAAGTTAAAGATGTCCTTAAAAAAAATGAAAAAAAACCAATGGCTCCACTCATTCTCTATAATTCCTCCTATAAACCTTCATTCCATTGCACTTCATTAATTATGTCACACACGACAATGGAAGAAAGTATAACAGCGCAATAAATGGCGAAGGTTGTTGCCCAAGCACTATGCATCTTGGCCCTTGCCACCGTTGCCCACTCCCACTCAAAAGAAGTTTTCGAAGTCGAGGGTGATGTTTATTGCAATAAATAAAACTTAAAATTTTCATTACGTCTCATGAGAAAAATGACAAGTAAAAACACTATCAAAACTTCCAAGAAGACATGTCATCAACAAAGCGTCGTCCAAGTCACTAGAATCTTCTATAATACTTTGTGCCTTTTAAATTGACAATAAAAAATCTCTTCTATATAAAATTCTTTAAATTAAAAAAAAAAGTAATTATATATGTGGTGTCCCCATAATTACTTGGCTCTGTGTAATTACACTACTTGCACACCTCAGGGTTGGTCGTGTACTCAACTACTTGTCATCAAAGTACATTTATGAAATTCCACATATTGAATTCTTGTTTATTTTCTTAAGGATGAGATCAATTGTAGCTTAGCATATGCAGTAGAGGGTGTTTATAAATCGTTTCAATTCATGGGATACCAGAAAAAAAAAAAAAAGCAAGTCACTTTACCATATGAACAATATACCTTTTAAGCCTCATTTTATTTAGTCAGATTAGATAGATTAATGTTGAATGTGCAAAAATTGCTTCTATGATTCAATAAGAAGGATAGGTTGTTTTAACTTAAATAAGATATTCATTCGTAGAGTCTGTATTAGTGACTAGAGGAAAAAATAGTCATTGAAATCTAAGCTCGTTTAAGCAAAAATTATTTCTTAACTAATTATCTTTTTCAAACTTTACTTTAATGTAAATTTACATATTAGTTTGAATATTTCTCTCGAAGCTCATTGATAATATCAAATCGAATAGCACGATTTTTCCTTATAGTGAAACGATACAACAATAATTATTGTTGCACCAAACACGTAGGCAATAATATGTTATGTAGTCTAGCTCGGTTGCAAGCTCTAGGCGAAAGTCCAATGTACTATATAAATGATATCCATGTGATTATGTAATAATTTTAATCAAGTGGTTCAACGTAGTAGCAGTGTAAGTGAAGATTTTGAATTCAACTATCATTGCCACCCATTTGAAGGGATTGTGTACATGGTAGGTTTTGGTGAAAGGAAATGAATTTGCGTGAGGAGATGCTAATAACATTCCACCTGCTAAGGTATATTAAGAGGAGACTAAAAAATTGTTAATAAGATGGCATCAAGATCACAAAATACCGAAATGGTTGTCACTTGAATTCATAAAAAAAAAAAAAAAAGTCACTAACAGCATGTTAAGCACAAGTTATCACCTTAACCCAAACTTAAATAAAAAGTCTCTAGTAGAAAGATTAAGAAATATTCTCAACTAACTAGTCGACACCATGACTCTTGTTCACAGGCTAAGTTCCGAGACAGCCCAAACACATATTTTCACTAGTCACACAACTAGTAAATGTATAGACCATGACATATTTTCAACCAATCAACCACTATGTCGAGACTATTAACCATGAAAGTAAGAGATTCAATGAATAGAAACATAAGATAACCATCCAATTTATTATAGCATGGAAGCCATAGTTGGATTTTAAGGTCAATAGTTATTATGTGGTCATTGAATAAATCAACTCTATAAATTTTGGTAAATATCACTCTGAAACTAACCCCATTTTATTATAAGGGGTGGAATTTACAAAATTCCAATACTCGAAGCCTCATTTTGCAAAATATAAAACCTCCTCCACGATTACGAGTAAAAAGCACTTTTATTAGCGTAAACTCTCCGACAGAAAACCTACAGGAAAAATATTTGCAAAATTCAATTCAATGGCAAACAGCAATTTACCCCGGAGAATCATCAAGGTTCAACTCTCGATCTTCATGTTATACGCTCGATCACTCTTCCAATTTTACTTCTCACCTTTGATTNAAAACCTACAGGAAAAATATTTGCAAAATTCAATTCAATGGCAAACAGCAATTTACCCCGGAGAATCATCAAGGTTCAACTCTCGATCTTCATGTTATACGCTCGATCACTCTTCCAATTTTACTTCTCACCTTTGATTTTTAAAAAAAATAGGGTTTTTCATTAATGCTTCCTTGTAGTTTTAATGAGTTTTAGTTTTTGTGATCTAATAGGAGACTCAGCGTCTTCTCAGCGAACCAGGTAAATCCTGTTACATGATTATAATTATGTTTTCTTGTTCATGTTAAATATTCGAGCTCATTAACGTTCGTTCATATAGACGTGCTATTTTTTTAGTTTGTTGTTTTACTTTTATAATATTGAGGTAATTCAGTGGTTAACTTTTATAACATGTTACAAGCAAGATCGGAAGGATTCCAGTTTAGTTTCCTAGTTCTGTCTGAGTTTTTATGAAATTTGATGAGGATTTCCCAATCCATCAAAAGCAAACTGTTTTGAAGGCCTAATTAATTAGAGTTTGATTTATTTGAGTGGTTTTATGCAGCACCGGGGATAAGTGCTTCTCCATCAGAAGAGAATATGCGGTATTTCAATGTTATGATTCTTGGTCCAACACAGTCTCCTTATGAAGGTAACTGGAGATGGCATTTCCTTGTGACCAAATGGTTGTGCTGGCAGTTATCATGTCTCATATTCTGATTTTCTTGATTTAATATAATGTTTCTATTTTGAACTTTCTCATATTCAGTCATTGCATCCCCATTGAAATTTTCTCTTGATTTCATTAGAATAAAGTTATCTATTTACCTTTCTACTTTTCTATTATGCTTGGTTAACGTGGAACATACAAGTTTTGAACCTTTTTAATGATGTGCGATCATTGACAGTAGACAGCATAGATAGCGGTATATTGGAGATTTTCTGAAATTATTGGCTAAAGTTGTTTTCGAAGTTGTTAATGATAACCCAAATTTTGCGCTGGTTAAAACTGTTAGTAATTGGATTTTGTCATTGTAAATAGTTGACTATATGGTGGAACGCCACTTCCCTTTCTTGCTAAGTGGTTACATCTCCAGATATCAAGGATATTCTGCGTGCATGTTCTGTACACGGATTGAACATTATGTCATATTCTAAATGCCCATCAGAGGGCGTTACAAGTTTTGATTGTTTTGAGCAACCTCTATCGCCATTTTCTCCTTTTGACCTTTCTTTGCAGGAGGTGTTTTCAAGCTGGAGTTATTTTTACCAGAAGAGTACCCAATGGCTGCTCCCAAGGTATTCTAGAAAGACAGCTTTTGATGGAATTATTATTCATGCACTTTGTTGTGAAAAAAACTTGGTGGAGATGCTATATTTTAATGTTTTAGTTTCTTTTATAACACATTTTCGCCCCCCTTTGTTGTCCCAAGTTGACCATGTTTACAACTTAGGATTGAAGAATAACATTTTGTATTATTTTTCTCTCATAGGCAAACATAGCCACCAATTAGTAAGTTTTACTTTTTTGCATGAAGGATTCATTTTTGCTTAGAGGGGGTGTAGGGGGGCTGGGATTCTATGGTGTGATTAAAAGGAAATTTCATTGATAATGGAGAGAAGTAAGCTCTGTAGGTCGCTGCATTTCACTGTTTCAGTTACGTGTGTTTAGATTGCATATCCTCCATTTACCTAGTATATTTTTTTGAAAATAAGTATGCCCCTTCGATGGTGTCGGCTTATTCCTTTTTATTTTTGAATTCATGGATTTTATTTTTTTAATATTTATAGCTATTTTTATTCATTAGGGCTTATTGATTATTTCTCTATGGATGAGGGGCCGCTGTTTAATAAAACCATTGGAGGCTTACGACTAAGTTGTTTGTCTGTTTTTCTTGCATTTTGTGGACATTCTATTACGAGCCTTAGCTTGCTGGGCAATTTTCTTTTCTTTTACTAGGATTATTTATCTTTGTTTGCGAGCTAAACTTTTAATTTTGTTAATTTGTTTTATTATAAATGTTTAAAGATGGTGTATGATTCATTATGAGCATATTTTTGTACTCTATATTTTTTTAACTTAGGGCTTATGCCTCAAAGCGCCTTGAGGCTTGTTCCTCACCTCACAAAGGCAAAACGCATAGGTACCCGATTTAGACTTTTTAAACATTATGATATGAGGACCTTAATATCAAATTTGGTCAAGGTTGCATAAGGTTTTGTCTACAAAAAGCATGAGTGTTGATGGCCAGGCTTTGAGTTTATTACGTAAAATACCATTTTGAGATATCTTTCAATTTCTTATAAATTCTCATAATCTACATGTTTTAGGTGTATTTATCATTCTCATTATTTGTAATGCATTAAATTCGTAAAGTACAGTTATGTTCTTAGCTATGCTATGAAGGAGATAGCTTGTTGGTGGTGATACCTAATTGGAAGAATTAAACTACAGGGAGGAGATGATATATGTGCATCAATATATTGATTTATTGATGCAACAAACGACCACCTTGATGTCATAACAGAGTAACACCTTCAGATGCTAGAGGTTGTGAGAAACAGGCATAGGAAGGTGCATGAGGGACGATCATGCGATGACTGGAAACCTTGGCTCCACGTCGACGACATGGCAGCTGACAAATGGGCGCACACGATGATTTTGGGATCAAAACTTTGTTGAGTGATGCATTTGATGGCAATGTGAATCTGTTGTCCCTTGTGATCATATCCCTGATTCTGATTTGATCAAGATGAATATTGTCGTTAGGAATTAAGTTTCAAGATTGTCACTCTTGAGATCAATGGCGGTATTGAAGTAGAAAAAAATTTGGCCCTGGATGATGTCAATTTTGATAGTGTGCTGATGTTCATTTAAGTGGTTGAACTTTTGGATTTAGATAATGTCAAATACGACAGCGTCTCGATATTCGGTGAAGATGTTAGAGTTGATTGGTTCTAGATTTAGGTGAGGACATATATTAGAATTTTCAACATTTTGAAGTTGAGATATTTGAAGAATGATTAGATGGTCTTTTGAGCTCAAAGTTGGTGGTTCAATATCCTTTTCTGACTTTGAACAAAGATGAGACGCGTCAGCAATGCAATAGTCTTTATTGGTCTTATTCTTATTGTGCGC
>CAIGRP010003118.1:0-11592 GCA_903798385.1 Fraxinus cuspidata
TTTTCATGCTGCCCCTTCAAACTGTAATAGTTTCCAATAATGCAACAAGACTCGGGTCTATATTTATCTGTTAAAAACACTCTGTGGGCAAGATAACTTAAAGCAGAGAAGCATTCCTTTGCATAGAGGACGTTGGAATACATATCCATGTCTTCAATTCTGTATGGATCGTTTCTTAAAAGCTCTTCAAAAATAACTTCGACTACTTCAAATTCCCTCAGATTATACTGAGCTTTAGCAATCTGGGCCTGGATATAATTGCTAAAATTGAAAGTTACTTGTAGATGTTCATACTTGGACAAGGATTCATTATGCATCCGGAGTTCCTGGTATGTACTGGCAAGAAAAAAGTCCTTCATCCAATGGTTATTAAGATTAAGACTATTTAATGTCTCAATCGTAGAACACAAGGATTGTAGTTCAGACCAAGCACTCCAATTCCAAGGATAACTGTTTACAGACTCAACAAGCACTGTCCTCGCAAGATTTTCACTGCCTTTCTCCTTAAGGACAAGGCCATACACGTAAAGACAAAAGGAGTCTATTGTTCCATTTTTGCGGAGTGTAGACAACTCCCTCTCGAGAGAAACATTTTCTTTATTCACAGCATCACTCTTGCCTAAGGGCCCCTCCAGTTCTATCATCTCTTCTTCTTTTCGCTTTTCCCCAGCCTTCGTACACCAAAAGAAATGAGGAGAGATAAGTTTAGTATTTCGATAATTTCAATGATTATTTATTTATGCTGCAATTAAGTTATTACAAAGAGAGCCCACATCTAATGCAAATGAGATAAAAATCCAATGCGCATACAGCAGTGTAAGACAAACTTGAGAAAAGGCTGAAAATGTCAAGTCTCCTAAGTTGATATGTTAGGACTAAGAAGTTCAAATGAGAAACTGGTCCAAATCAAAACTCAAAGAAAAATTATTCCGCCACATTCTCTATCCCTTATTCTCTTGTAAAGGCAAAAAAAAAAAAAAAGCAATAGAAAATAATCAATGAGTATAAGGAGTAAACATGGTACCGATCTCGTCACACGGATGAGGAACATGTTAATATAGATTTCAAAGAATGCCCTTCTGTAGTGACATTAGCAGTGTGATGGGAGGAGAAAAACCAAGAGGAAGTAATCATTAATAAAGAAAACGGTTGACTAGTGATCGATGGAAAGAGGTTGTGATGGCATTTAGAGGTTGGGAGGAGGGTGGCATGACCAGTGTTGGAGGGAAGATGGAAAGGATACAGATTTCAAAGAATGCCCTTTTACTTGGTCCAACCCAAAGTGCTCGTAAGAACTATTAAAAAAAGGAGAGTACATAATTAATGCTTAAAAGAAATTTTGGTGTTCAGTAAATTTGAAAAGCTACTTATAAGCCAGATATATAAAGTGCTTATGAGGCAAATCTTTAGGTCTTATTTTGGGATTATAGGCAATTTCTGAAATATTTTATGCAGCAGACCCAAACCTTTTTTAAGTGTAAATGTGCTTATAAGAAGGTTTTACTTGCATGCCTGAAATCCCAAACAGGCTTTAACTCCATTAGGAGATATTCTCTTCTTAGAATTAAATACTTTGCAGTATGATTTTTTCAAAGTTACGAGCTATACGTGCCTGATCAACTGGTATCTACTTGTTTTCGTAAGCCTCGAAATCTTGAGATGCTTAGCACTTGATCTTTCATGCCCAGATCTTTATCATTCAAACTGTTCTTAATCTCTTCAGACAAGACTTCCCACGACATATTATGAACTTACTGAGAAAAATAAATTACTATATAGGAATACATTGTTTTATCAGAAGAAATGTTTGTTTCACAAACTACCAGAAGAGTAGGTAAATTTTCTCAAAAATAATTATATACTTATCTTTGTATTTAATTTTCACCACTCTTGGCAATGCAGCGTTCTAAAGAATATTTCCAAAGATGACTCTTTCAGTATTTTCACTCTCACTCCCACTTCATGGCCGGGGTATCCTAGTTTAAAACTCCCTCACTAAGATGCTAGCTTTCTGATGTTTGGTTAAAATCCAAAGCCTTTTAAAGCATGCTTGGTATGTATGCAGTGGCGGACCCAACACAAAAGTTCAGCACGGGCAGAAACGGAACAGAAACAAAAAAAAAATGGGAACTGAAACAGATTCGGAAAGCTGAGAAGAAATGGCCAAAACAAAAGGGCAAAACTAAAAGGGCCAAAACTTAAAAAAGGCCCAAACTTTTTTAAATACCCAACTCTCTCAGCCCAAAATTAAAGGCCCAATGATTTACTTTTTCCCTTCTTCTTCCCGTCTTCTTCTTCTTCCCGTATTCTCTCTGCACCCGGCGCTCAATAAGCGCCCAATGGTACTGAACTCTTAGCATCCAATCTCAACCATGGTTTCCCTTTTCCACTCCAGTCGAGTAAACTCACCGGACCATCCTTGCACAAAACTTTAAGATTATCACCGCCGAGTCCGTGTTGATACCATCGGTGCTCTACTCCTTCAACATTCCCGACGAAAACTAGTAAATATGGAGGCAATGAACCCAATTCATAGATTTTGTACCTCTTTTGATATTCTCATCCAACGTTCGAGTTTTTCTGTGTACCCGTGAGCTCGCCATTTTGTCAAATCAATTACCATAACGCCGGTGTTGAAATAACATGGGTTAAGGCCTTTGATATTGTGGAAAATGCTGGACTTTTCCAGAATCTTGATGTGAGGTAATGGCTGAAACTAGCATGGCAATTTTCTTCCCATCTTCTCTCTGCAACAGCAACAGTGACCCGACGCCAGGCAATATTGAAGACTCCGACGGATCCAGCATGGGCGGCCGTGCCCCTCGCCGGGTGCTGGATCCATCCCTGTATGTATGACCGGTGTAGTACAAGAAACTGAATTGTTCTTAATACTGTCTAGTTCAATTATTCACATTATCAAACATGCCATCTTTGTTGCACTGACACTTCAAATAGGATAGCAAGTTCATATCCGACACATGTCAAATACCGACGTTGCTGTCACTCTACATGATCATTTTTTTTATATTTTATATTTTTATCTCAAAGTCATTAGTAAATGACATATAGGTACTCATATTTGAAAGATTTCAACGCGAAAAATTAATAAAAAGTATAAAACTAAATTTATACTATGCCCTTATTTGGTCTCCATTATTTTAAAAAATACATTTTTCTCTCTCTTATTTTTAACCACATTCTTGAATAAGATAATATTAAACGCAAATTCAAAAAATTTTCTTTTTTTTAACCATGCATTTCCCATCAAAATACCATTCCAAAATACATTTTGGGCAAAAAATGGGACTCAAACATATATAACTAAAAAATTTGAAAGAATTTAATCAACGTGTCAATAACGTGTCGTGCTAGTACTTTTTTTGAAAAATCACATGTCGACGTATTCGACACGTGTCAGTATCGGTGCATCATAACATGCCATTAGAGAATAAGAACTGCTTCCTTTCATGGCTTACTTCTTTCTAATATAAGCACTTTTATCACATTTATGTCAAAAATGTGTCAATATTTGTGATTGAGATTTTAATTCGATAGAGGAAAATGGATTCAGAAAACCTCTTTAAGACACAGATTCAGCAACAGATCAACAAATAGATATGTTTCTCCAATTCCATATTGGATTTGGATCACGACACTTAGTAGAATCCAGATCTGACCTGAATTTTGCTGCAAAGGGAAATATTTGTTGAAGGCCTTGAGAGTTTCAGTAGGAGAACATCAGCGAATGAATGCAAAACCAGTGAAAGAAATTTCCAAATTTACGAACTTTTTCTTTGAGTAAGATGTATTAATTAATATCCTGGCAACAGAAACTTGAGTTATGTATCTTTTCTCAAGTCCATTGACATACGAATATCTAAACTTTGTCTCAAAGCACCTTATCTAACAAACTAGGTTATCGACATTGACTGTTTTTACACATTACTTGTGAGAGAGTTCTTCATTTCAAACTTAAGTACAAAATTTATTAGTATAATTTATTAAACATCTTTATAGCATCTTCAGTTCTTCAAATCCATCCTAGATAATCCAAAAGCCTCTCTTGAAATCATGACTTGCCTCTAAAGCATGATATTTTGCGAATCTCTACTAAATTTGGAGAGGCGTAGGCTACCTAGCCTACTGTCCCAACACCCAATTCAAGTGAGAACTAATAAATTCACCAAATCACTTGCAAGTGAATAAATCCCACATAGAAATAAGCATTTATCAATATAAAGCCACCAAAGTTATAAATTATATAAGTGTCTAAAACCTAAAAATGAATCATTATAAAAGCAATGTAGCCGAGATTTGTGCAGAAAACCAACCAAATAAAGGGCGTAACAGCGTAGGAATACAGCTTTCTTGCTTATCTGGTCCCGGAGCACATGGGCCGCCCGGCGGTATTCTCTACAGTCAAAGTAAGACTTTGCTAGCAAATAAAAATCGTTATCAATGGCACCATAATCATACTCCTCTACCCCCGCCATCAACGGCGTGGACACATAGGACACCCCAGCTGAAGGGGTGGCGGAGGAGTCGCCGGAGGCGGCGGTTCGAAACCGGCGGCGGATGCTGGAACTTCCACGCTGGAATCGAGTGTGCGAAGGGGTGTGCTTCGCGGGGTCTTGCTCTATCCCCATCAATTGCTCCGCTGCCCTTCAAAATTGAAACTTGAAAATTAAAAAGGGAATCTTTGGATATTTAATGGGGGTATTCTGATCGAAGAAAAAATGGGTTCTTTCAAAAGGGGTTTAGGGTTTACCATTTGGACGCAGAATAGAGACAGCGGTCGCTGAGGAGTCGTACGGCGGAACGGAGTTCGGTTCTGCAGGTTTCTTTAGACGCCATTGTTATGTGGGATCCTCTTTACGCTTTTCTTCTCTCTTTATTGTTGCTATTGTAGCTTAACATTACACAGAATTTTTGTGCTGCTGTGCGTGAAACGTTTTCCGCGTAAAATTGTTGCAGAACAGTGACGAGCAGTTCCGCACAGTAACAGATCAATTTGATTTTTAGGGGCGCGGCGGCGAGTGGGTAGGGCATGTAACATGTTTGGGATACGTTGTAGACAAAAAACATAAATGACATATAAGTGTGTGTGTCCGTGGATTTCAAAAAATTTGTGTTTAAAAAGTGAAGAAAAATTAGGATCCATTTGATTCACATTATTATAGAATGAATTTCATTTTTATGGATTAGAAATGATAAACAAACGGAGCCTTATGTGAAATGAGGGCATTTGTGCACCATTATTTGCTCATTATTAGAAGAAATATAGTCGTTACAAAATGAAAGTTGTTAGATAAAAGTCCAAGAAAAAGGCTAAGTGGGAGCCATAAACGGTAACATTTCTTCTAAAAATGAGGTAAAAAAATGGAAAACAAACAAGCTCACTTCTTCTTTAGCAAATGCTCAATCATAATCACAAAAAGTTTTTTTAACATATCATGCATAATATTGATCTATCGTCGTGTTTGTCCTCGCACTTGAGACGGAAACTCTTCTTGAAGCATAACATTTGCGAGCTCTAGCATAATTCTTCAAGCACAATCTTTATATAATTTTTTCCTAAAAGAATTACGTGAGTCTGCATTTGAATCTCTAACTTCGAATTTTTAACCTCACATTGTCAAAAAGTTATTTTTCATATTTTCCCATACTTATTCCATAATTCTAAATTACATATTTCTTTCAAAGAAAATAATTACTTTTTAAATAATCTCTCACATGCTAAGTAAAAGTAATTATAATTAGTAATTAAATTAGCTAAAAAGGCAAATCATGTCACATGATTTACATATTCATCATAAGATTCCCTGCAATTTTGCACCCTCTTCCGAATTTCCAACCCTACCCTTCACTCATACCCCCTTCTCATCATCTAACAAGGTCAAACAAGTAAGTTCATACACGACAGGCGCGTCTTCCCAGACTAAACAGAATTTTATTTATTTTTTATCCCGCCATTGCATGGCTAAATTCAAACTTTCAAAATCCCTCCAATCAAATTTCCAAAACCCTAATCCCCGCCAAGTCAACAACCATTCTCAACGGTCTCCTCTCTCTATTATTTATATACTGCTATATATATACGCATTGCATAGAGATTTTTCTGTTCTTGGGATTTTTTTTCCTTCAAAACCCTCAAATACTCGTGAAGAAACAGTAGAATTTCGCGTCTGTGTGTGTGTGTGTGTCTGTGGTTGGTGGGTGGGTGGGTGGGTGAGTAGTTGAGCGTAGGTGTATAGAGTTGAAACTTGAAAGAAATGGCTTTACCTAGCGCAGATATGTCGAGTGAATCTGGATTGAAATACACGCCGTATTGCCGGAAGCAGAAATCACTTGGTCTACTGTGCTCCAAGTAACTTTATTTGGGAACCCAGTTTTTTGTATTTGGGTATGTGTATCTGTATGCAGATGTATGAATGTTTACTGTTTGATTATGCAGTTTCTTGAGCTTGTACAATCGGGACGGTGTGGAAACAATTGGACTTGATGATGCAGCCTCTCGATTAGGTAATCATTTGAGAATTCTTAGTATTTCGTGAATTTCAAGATTATATCTAAAAATTTTAATTTTTCATTATATTTTTAGGGGTGGAAAGGCGGCGGATCTATGATATTGTGAATGTTTTGGAAAGCGTTGGTGTAAGAATTTCTAATTTTTTAAACTTCTTTGATATTAAGAATAATTAGCAATTTTCGTTTTCTGAAACTTATATAATAGAAATTAGAATAAATATAAATTTTGAATTTGGCCATTTCAGATTCTTGCTAGAAAGGCGAAAAATCGATATACTTGGAAGGGTTTTCAAGCAATTCCTAAAGCTTTGCAGGATCTAAAAGTAATATTTCGTTTTCACCCTCAATTCCTTCTAATGCTCGTATAATGAAATTGAATTTATTGTATTTTACTCGGTAGTAATTCAGTAAAGAACGGTGATTTATATTTTCTCATGTTTAATGCTTTTATAGAATGAAGGCTTAAAGGAGAATTGCCATGGAGCTGATGGGAATTGCTCTGAGAAAGTAAGTAGCCATTTCTTGATATCTTCACTAGAAGTAGTCACTAACAAGTTCGATAAAATCGTACATCCTCATCCAATCAAGAACATATATTTTCCCTACAGATTCATGGACATTTTAGAATAAAAATTCAGTTTTTCTTAGATCCAAGAGCAGATAAAAAATGGATTTGGTTTTAGGGGGTTTTCACTGCAGAAGCAATTCCTCATCTTCTTGAGTATATGACGTCATCATCCAGCATAAGAAAATACTTCCTTCACAAAAATTAATGAGCAAAACTAAGTCAAAAAGCATGCCGATTCATTAAACAAACAGCTTTTATCATGTGCTTCTTTGCCACCGGTTAATCTAATTGACCCTCATGTATTGCACTTTTATCATGTGTGGATATAGGACTTCTTTGGCAGCTGCCTTGCAGCTCTTGGGATGGCTTTCTATTAGCTAATTGTACGGACTTTGAGTTGGAGCGACCTCTATAGTCATGACTCATGATTGATTCACTTTGAGATAATTTGCTTCAGCAGATTGAACTTGATTTTAATATTCTACTTTCTGGTTGTGTTCTCTGTGTAGGCTTTTCACTTTAATAGAATAGCAGAGTTGAAATAATGAATTGTATTTTAAAACTAAAATTCTGCTTGTACCATAGCATTGTTGCAAGATTCCTCATTTTTTATGTTGTATTTTTCTCTCAGGTTTCAGATGATGACGAAGATGAAAACTACTCAGATACAAACAATTTAAGTCAGAATGACAAATCAAACCCCAATTCTCTTTCTAAACACTCAGTGCAAAAAAAATCTGGTATGACATAAGGAAATCTTTTAGTGGCATGCTTGCTTCTTATGACATTTTATCTTAGACATTTTTGCACTTATATCTTGAATTTTATTTTTAATTCTAGGCGACAACAGAAAGGAGAAGTCTCTGGGGCTTCTTACACAGAATTTTGTTAAGCTCTTCCTTTGCACTGATGTAAGTTTTAAGTTCAGATTTATCAGTCTTCTTAGATTCATACAAGTTTCTGATCCTCACCATATGGTCTCATGTTTTCACTACCCCTCTAGATGGAATTGATTTCTCTTGATGATGCTGCAAAGCTGTTGCTTGGGGATGGAAAGCACACTTCAATGACTACTAGAAGTAATTTACCTTTCATTTTCCTTGCAATGATCTTACTTATATAATAAATAATAGATAATCAGGGAACCTTTCGATTAACAGTATTTTTCTATAATTATGCAGCAAAAGTTAGAAGGCTGTATGACATTGCCAATGTCCTGTCATCCATGAAATTTATTGAAAAGGTGATCCATCTAACTCTTCTGCTAAATCTGCTGCAATTAACATCCTGGAGTACTAAGTTAACTATATCAAAATTTATGCAGGGGGTGATAAAATATAAAAATATAAACTGATAGGGCATCTAAAAAAGTACTAAAATGTGTGTGAGATATGTGCAGATTCATCACCCGGAAACAAGGAAACCTGCTTTCAGATGGTTGGGGCTACAAGAAAATGGACCTTCTAACGAGTCCAAGAAAAGGGTATTTGGGACTGACCTTACAAATTCCTCGGTAAAGAGGTGTAATGTGGGCGGCAATACTGAGCTGCAGCTGCAAAAGGAAGTTAAACAAAGTTCAGAGAATGAGGTCGACACATCAAGAACAAGTGCAAAGAGTTTTCAGTTTGGTCCTTTTGCACCTGTAAATGCGCCCAAGGTTGAAGCTTCAGGTAACGGCAAACTAAAACAAGTTATTGATTGGGAAAGTTTAGCCTCTACTTATCGGCCTCAGTATCATAATCAAGGTATCTTTTACTTCTGCGTAGAATAAATTTCAAAAGTAGTGTTACTGCTAATCAAATGACAGCCATTCTAGATGTTGCACTAGCACTGATATAACTATAACTTGGACAATCATATAATATCTTCATGCTGTTATGCTTTCGCTTCTTACAGTAGACTGCCTTTTTATTCTAAAAAATGGACACTTCCTTTCTTAAATAGATAATGACTCTACAAAACTTATTTAAAAAAGAAGCTCCTTATGATCTATGGATTCGGTCAGCATTAACCAATCTCATTACTTTTCTAATTTTAATTAATTACCAGTAATTAAGAGTTTCAACTGTCTAAAATGCATGGATCTTTACTTTTTTTTATCTGTTTCACTGCCCTTTTCTAAGCTAGTCGAGTTTTATCTGCTATTACAGTAATCAGTTTAAGCATTGTGCATAAAGTCATCGGGTTGTCTTATAGCCTAAACAAGCAACTAACCACGAAAACATTGACAAAGGCTTTTACAACATTACTTGGATATTTCCTTGAATATGGTGCAAAGGTTACTGCTAATAGAGTTGCATTTGTTTATGATATTACAGCTTTGCGGGATCTCTTCTCACACTATGTTGAAGCATGGAAATCGTGGTACTCTGAAGTTGCGGGGAAGAAGCCAATACAACTAATGTCCTAATAATTTTGTGGTTTACATGAGCATTGATGTATACTTAATGATCTAATCTCGAATGCATATTCTCATTGCACAGAGTCGAGCAGGATATCCTCTTAGGAAGTGATCATCTCTAATATTTAGGGCTGGATCTCAAAGTTGGTATTCTGTTTACAGGTTACATAGTGTCAGCTGTTTTTCGTTATTTCAGAATCAATGTACATTTAATTTGAGGTTCATACCATTAGTTTTCTTCAATATGATTTGATTTCTTCAATATATTCATGTTTCGGATTTTCATAGGATGCTTATTGTCAACTGTAGGATCAGTTCTTTGTCATGGATTAACAGTGTATATTCGAGAAGTTTTTGCAAAATGAATAGCCCAAATACTGTTCATTTATTCAACCGGAAAGTAAGCAAATTACATAAATTATAATGAATAGCCTTAATATTGTTTAGATCGGGAAAAAATATTGTTTAGAAATGGAAAATTATAAATTTATCAATAGATTACATAAATCTATTTCTAGTGAACGCTACAAAAAGTGTGATGAATGTCGAGTACTTCTTGAATTATTCTAATGAAAATGATATGATAATAAAATTGGTTGAATGTCAAAAGAGAATAGCCTTACAAAAGCGTTTTACTACTTGATATGCGCCTTTTATTGTCACCCCGAGCTTGGTATTCTCGAGGAGTGGCATATGTTGAACTCTGAAAATGTCTTCGGGTATGATCTAGTCCTCGAGGACCACAGATGGGACGGTGACATGATTAGGAGTCCTCAGGGTATATCCTCCAGTTTTCATGATTATTGTGTCCTCTAGCATTTTCCTTGGCCAAATTAATAGTTTCCTCAGGCATTGACCGATTCAACGTCCCAGGAGTCCTAAATCTATTGAAATACCCTAGGCAAGAACTCCTACGTTTAGAAGGAGTCTATATTGCTGAGTATCATAGTCAAACTACGACTAGATCTACATGTGCAATTCGTTAACTCATCTCATGTAGGATCCTTAGGGATAAGAACAAATAGTCAACCAAATCTCACTAAGAATACACTACCTACCTCTATAAATATGAAGTCATTGATCATTATTCAGGTACGTTTTGATATATAACTTTCCAGCACTCAAGTTTTTTCATATTCTCACTCCGACTTAAGCATCGAAGGGGCGACGAGAACACACATCGACGTCTTTCTTTCAAGTACCAGAAGATCTCGTTCGTGCTCATCCTCAGTCGTCAAGCTCGAAATTCAACAGGTGCGACGACTTTTGGTAGCATCATTGGCGCCGTCTGTGGGAAACGCTACCAAAAGCCATGGTGAATACACGTTCAGGTCTTCCTCCGAAGAGCTCGTCCGCTCCAAACCAACCTCCTGCCACAGAGCACCTAGTCCATCAGGAAGAATCATAAGCGATATCAGATCCTCAACCAGTAGTGGTTACCACTGGTGCATTCGAAGAACTACGCCAACAAGTTGCAATGCCGACTCAGCTGCTAAGTCAAAGAAATACTCCCCCGGCACCGGCACCAGTGCAAGAACCTATCCCGACTCAATAAGAGGGCTTCATGGCTGATGCTCGAGCTCGAGATACCAGTGATGCCCACGATAATGGTGGATCTAAGGTCTCGGGCATTCCACTACAGGCCTCTGGGTTGGTTACCATGGACTCAGGCGAGCTCATTTGAATCATACAAGAGGGGATTACGACTGGACTACAAAAGAATCATCAGGGAACAACAGGGTTTACCCCTAACACACCGTTCACACCGAAGGTTCTTTCCTGCCCACTCTCGAACAGGTTCAAATTTCCCCGCATAAAGGAGTACGATGGGACCATAGACCCCATCAACCACCTTTATGTGTACACGGACGTTATGAACCTTCAGGTTACACTAAATCCGGTAATGTGCAAAGCTTTTCCTCAAACCTTGACCAATGCCGCCAGGGATTGGTTCGCCATGCTGGAGCCCAATTCAATAGCATCATTCTCAGATCTTGTAAATAAGTTTTCCTCCTTCTTCGCAAGTAGTAAGCGCGTCAGGAAGACAGCAGTCACCCTCATGCAGCTCCGATAGGGCCCAAATGAGACCTTACGT
>CAIGRP010003127.1:0-13453 GCA_903798385.1 Fraxinus cuspidata
GATATACTCCAAACTCTAGGTGACTCATTGAGTATTTTCATTACAATTTAATGCGGTTGGTTGGATTTTTATCAACATAGAGATACAGTGGGTAAAACCAATCAATTAGGATCAGTTTGATTGCAAAGGTAGAAAATAGGTGGAAAGAAAATGTTTTACAGATAATTGATTTGCCTAGAAATTGTTTTAATGGGAATTGCAATTAATTGTATTTGATTTTTATAATTTTTCATAGAAAATGTTGAAAGTTTGGTGTCCATTTGGCGTTTTTTATGAAAAACGTCCATTAAAGTGATAATTTTTCCAACAATTTGGTCTAGAATTTGTTCCAATTGCCAAAAAAAAAAAAAAAATTTGAAAAATAAATTACCATACCGAATATCATTCGTTTGACTTTGTTTTGCATGAAAATTGCCAATAAAAGAGATAANAAAACTAGAATATATTTACCAACCAAAACATAAAGAATTTGTTTTCCTCAAAAAAGTAAAAAAGTTGGAAAACATTTTCCCGAAAAAATTTTGTCATTCAAACACTACAAAAGTTGGAAAATGGAAAATAAGGCGTATCAAACGGAGCCTTAGTGTTAAATTTGCTCGAAGAAGGTAATTAGTTAAAATTGAAAAATCGAGTCTAACATTAAACTTGGTAATTTGCATTTCCGCTTTATTGCGATATTAAAGAAATGATAGATAAGTGATATCGCAAATCCCAACTCATTTATAATCCGAATTTCCTTCTCTTTCATAATTGTTATTTTAATTGATCTTCAAATTTATTTTCATTTTCATCTCACGTATAAAATCAAATTGTGTATTTTCAATAGTTAAAATTGAGTCAACAATTGTGTTAATTAAAAAAAATACTCCTCGAGATCGATATTCGGACTCACAAGTCCACTTTATTACTTGAACACACTTATGCACTTGTAGTGTATAATTTTAACGAATACCCTCATCTCTCTCGACCTCCTTTGATTAGTGGCCTACATCGACCCAGACTCGCTCGACTGTTGGATCGTCCTCCACTCCCATTCCTCGCGACATCTCTAAAGGTCCATCTACTTTCCCCACCACCTCTCGAGGACCTACATCTTAAATTGTATGTCACAGCTGTCATGCTCAAGGTCATATAGCATCTCAATGTCCCAATAGTGCCCTCGCCCTTGCACAAGAACCTCTACTTCCGATCCTAGAAAATAAGTGTTTCACAGTCGACCCTATTGACCATTCTAATGAGGATCTTGACCAATTTGAGTGTTATGAGGAAGAGGCAGCTATTGTCTGTGTTATGAGATGTATCATTTCCACCCTTATTGATTTTGACTCATATAAATGAACTTCTATTTTTCATACATTCATCCCTTGAAATTCTTGTTCATGCAAGTTAGTTATAACGGGGATAGCACTATGAATGTCGTATCCAAGTCCGCTGTGGCCAAGTTTGGCTTCAGAACCGAAGCACACTCGTCATTTTTAAAGTAGCGTAGGTTGACCAAATCTTTTGACCCAATGATACAAATTGGAAAGTATATTCTAGGCGTAAATGGAGTCAAATCAATTAAAGATCGAATTTTCATTACTGCATTTTCTTGTTTTTGGTAGAATGGTGAATTTGTCTCCTTTTAAAAGGAAATCCTAGTTTTTTTTCCTTTTTTGTCGTAATTTTCCTTTTCATTGTTATTTAGAACCTATAAATTGAGGTTCGTGGATTATAAGAGAACACATTGGAATATCAAATAAAGTTACAATCTTCCCTTCTATGCAAGATATTTAATATGCTATCGATCTTGTCCCTAGTTCCAGTTGCCAAATCTCCCTATTATATAATGAACCCTGCTGAGCGAGTTGGAGTCAATAAGCAAATTGATACTTTACTCGATAAAGATTTTATTCTCCCAAACATTAGCCCTAGTGAAGTTCCCGTTTTATTCACCCCTAAGGAAGATGGCTCATGGTGCATGTGTGTTCATAGTCGCACCATCAACAAAATTACAGTTAAGCACCAATTTTCTATTCCACGACTTGAGGATATGTTGGATGAGCTGGCGGGATCTTTGTGGTTCAGAAAAATTGATCTACGGAGTGGTTATCATCAAATAAGAATTACACCAAAAGATGAATGGAAATTAAATTTAAGACTCAAGATGGTTTATACAAGTGGTTATTCACGATTGGCATGAACCTTCCACGTTAATTGAGATCCATAGCTTTCATGAGCTAGCATCATTCTACAGGAGATTCAAAAAATGTTATAGCTCTATCACTGCTCCCATCACTAAGTGCATGAAAAAGGGTTATTTTCATTAGACCCATTTGGTCTAGAGAGCCTTCTTAGTTGTCAAGCAGAAATTGATCGAGGCTCCCATTTACGCACCTGAATATTTCTAAGGTTTTTGAGGTTGCTTGTGATGCTTTTCGGTGTGGGTATAGATGGTGTTTTAACTCAGAAAGGTCACAAAGTAACTTACTTTAGCGAAAAATTAATCCAGGCTAGGCAGAAGTATTCTACCTATGACAAGAAATATTATGCCGTTGTCCAATCTCTCTGTCACAGGCATTATTACTTATTGCCTCACGAGTTTATCGTGTATTCAGACCATTAGACTCTTCATTACCTTATCTCCCAGTATCATTTAAGTGAACGACATGTCAAATGGGATAAATTTCTTCTGGAGTATACTTTTGTTCTCCATCATCGAGTTGGGGTCGAAAATAAAGCGGTTGATGCTCTTTGTCATATCACTACGATGCTTCATTCTATGAGCACTACTGTGGTAGGATTTCAGTGTCTGAAGGATGATTATCCTAGTTGTCCTGACTTTGGTATCATCTTTCAGGACCTTTTACACAACCCTTCTAGCAACCATGTTTCTTTCTTGCTTAAAAATGGTATATTTTCAAGGGTATCAAGTTATATATTCACCGTACCTCAATTCTTGACTTCCTAGTCTAGGAACTACATGCCGGGGGTCTCGCTGGTCATTACGGTATAGATAAAACAATCGCCTTAGTTGAGGATCATTTTTATTGGCCGTCCCTTAAGAAAGACGTTACTCACATTATCTCTTAGTGTCGTACATGTCAATTGGGAAAGGTACAATGTCAAAAGACTGGATGTATACTCCTCTTCCTTTTCCTTATACTTCTTGGCGTGACATTAGTATGGACTTCATTCTCGGGTTACATAAAATAGCTAGAGGTCATGACTCTATTTTTGTGGTGTTCGATAGGTTCTCTAATATGGCATACTACATTCTATGTTCCAAGTCTTTTGACACGTCCCATATTACTAAGTTGTTCTTCAAAAAGGTTTTATGTCTCCATGGGCTGCCGGTCACTGTCATGTCTGATCTTGATGTTAAGTTCATTAGTTACTTCTGGAAGACACTGTGGAAACTATTTTGTACGGTGCTTAAGTTCTCTTCTGCATTTCACCCCAGACTGATGGTCAAACTGAAGTTGTGAACCGTAGTTTAAGTAATATACTTCGTTGTCTGGTTATGGATAAACCAGGGAATTGGGATCTCATGTTATCCACTGCTGAGTTTGCTTACAATAATTCTGTTAATAGGTCTACCGGTCATAGCCCTTAGAGGTCGTTCAGGGTTTTCCTCCCGTCAACCGCTTGATCTATTTCCTTTGCCCACTATTTTTGTCCTGCTGCCTCTGCTCTAGCTTTTGCTGATCATATTCGTAACTTGCATGACGAGATTAAACTTAAAATTTCTATCGGCAATGATCATTATAAACTATACGTTGATGCCCACCGTAGGCATAAATAATTTAATGTTGGCGATTATGCCATTGTCTGATTTGCACCTGAACGATTCCCTAAACATGCTACCAAGAAACTTTGTGCTAGATCACTAGGTCATTTCCCCATAATTAAATGGTTTGGAACTAATGCTTATCTACTTGAATTGTCAACACACTTAAATATTAGTCATGTTTTCAATATAACAGATTTATATCCTTATCGAGGCACGTTCGAGCCTCCAGTATTATCGTCTAATATTTCTACAAGACAATATTCTCGATAGCCTCCTTCAGCTCCTGTTCCCACGTTTTCCCTACACGATAACATTGATGAGGTACTTGATGATCGGTTTTTTGCTTCACGGGATGACGGGTTTTATAGATGCTACTTGGATTAATTAAGATGAATTCCGTCAACTGGATGCTACGCTTTTGGATGCCTATCTGGATTATACCTAGTCGGAATCGAGTACTTTTCAACCGGGAAGGAATGATGCAAATCGAAAAGTATATTCTAGGCGTAAACGAAGTCAAATCAATTAAAGATCGAATTTTCATTGTTGCATTTTCTTGTTTTTGGTAGAATAGTGAATGTCTCCTTTTAAAGGGAAATCCTGGTTTTTCCTTTTTTTTTTTTTTTGTCTTAATTTTCCTTTTCATTGTTATTTAGAACCTATAAATTAAGGTTAGTTGATTGTAAGAGAACACATTGGGATATCAAATAAAGTTACAATCTTCCCTCATTTCTCTCTTCTTATCTCCTCTTTTCTTCTTAATCGTTTTTACTCGTTACGATCGGCATCACTATTATACTAGTTGTTGCTGATCATACTACTGGTAGTTCTGAAATACCTCCCTTTGCATTCTTGGTTCTTGTTATATCTACTTGGTAATTTTATCCTGTCATCGCATGACCTGTGTGCTAAAATTGATGATCCAGCTCTTAATTTGCTGCCATAAACTCGTGAGTTGAACTCAGCATGCTGCCATAAACTCGTGAGTTGAACTCAGCATGCTTGAATTAGGGGTAGAGTTGTAGGTGTTATGTTATAGTATTAAAGATCAAGGTTCTTGTTGCTATGGACACCTGACTTGAGCTTACAAGGTTATGCATTTTCCTAGTTACCATACCTTTACAGGCAACAGTTTTGCTCAAGATTTTGGACATGTTTAGTCCAATTCTCAATGCTTGTTTTGATAGATGATAGTAACATATCTATGACAAAGAAGTTTAAGGCTGAACTTCAATTTGAATTCTATGCAATATATATGTGACACAATACCAATCAGTAAAAGGAATTATCAAAAGAAGTGTAGTAAGAAAAAACTTCCTATTTAGGCTATTTTCTCTCCAAGATTCTAGGGTTAGATGCCAGTACCCTAAGGTTGCTTGCCACCTGCTTGCGACGTACCTCTCTGGTGGACTTAACTTGCATCATAGGGTTGATTCGCAGTGTCTGATACCTCACAAACATTAACTCCTTGATGCCCTTTTATCCAAATTCAACATATAATACATGCCCACGACCACATCACTACAATCCTTAAACAACTCCCACTACTGTCACCATAAATTATATGCCTTAACACTTAAACCTTGATCACTGAATTCGACAAAACTACCCAAACTATGTCCAAACGTTTGCCTGAGTAAATCTGATGTACCACTCCATTGTTGGAATTAATGCACTTTGGAATTGATATTCAAACTATACTTTTCAAAGCGTTGGAAAGTTAATTTTAGAGATTTGATGAGTCATTTTTAAGTTGTAGTTTCAATGTAATATTGATTTCTTCACCTCTCACTATATAAGGAGGTAACAACACCACATCTTCAATAATAATAAAAAAGAGCTCTGCAGTAGCAACTCAATTCCAGAAATTCGTTTTAAATAGTTTTCCTTCAAATTGGTATCAGGGCAGTGTTTTATTTATCGGGTTTGAAACAATGATGTCTTCCGCTGGAGGAATTTGTTCTCTATCACAATCAATGCTTCCAATATTTGATGGAGATAATTATGAATATTGGAAGATCAAAATGAGAACGATATTGCTTTCTGAAGATCTTTGGAATATCATTGTTTTAGGCTTTATAGAACCAGAAGATGATGATTTACTCTGTTGCAGACAAACGCAGGCTTGACGTAGAAAGAATGATAGGTTCAAAAGCTCTCTCTAGAATTCAAAATGCAATCTCACCTTCCATTTTTTCCAGAATTATTAGAGCCAATACTAAAAAGGAGGCCTGGGAGCTTTTAGAGAAAGAGTTTCAAGGCGATAGCAAAGCAAGAAAAATTGAACTCCAATCCTTGCGAAGGTAGTTTGAAAATCTCAAAATGGAGTCAGAATCTGTCAAAAGGATTATTTTTCTGAAGTCATCTGAGTGGTGAATCAAATTCGAACACTTAACAAAGAGATGTCTGATCAGAGAATTGTTGAGAAAAATCTTATTAGCCTACCAGAAAAATTTGACCTTGTCGTTGCTACGACTGAAGAATCAAAAGACATTGAAACGCTGTCAGTTGACCAACTGATTGGTTTGTTAGAATAAAATGAGCAATGAAGATTAAGGTTGAATGAGCAGCCCATCGAGAGTGATTTACAATTAAAGCTTTCAATAAAGTCACAACGCCTCAGAAGAAAGGAAATTTACAGAATGAACAGAATTCGAGAAATCAGAAGATATTTAAAGGGGAAATTCAAGCAAGATGCATCACCAGAAAAGTAATAAAGGTGCGGATGACAATAATCCTCCTTGCAAGATTTGCAAAAAGCATGTTGGAATTTGAGTGTGACCCGAATTCCTTTGTTGAAGTGTTTGAAGTATTGAAAAATTCTAATTGAAGTGCACATTAAAGAGAACTCAAGTTTGGAATGTTATTGAAGTCTTATATCAAGTTGAAGTTCTATTTTGGAAGCCCATTGGAAGTTGAAATTTGGTATTGGACTTGAAGAAGAGTTTGGGATAGAGAAAAAAAAATTGAGCAAAAAACAAAAAAAAAAAATATATTCGGGCAGATTGCTCGACGCCACTTGTTCTAGTCCGTTTTTCCTGCGTTTTTCATTCCTACTTCGTGTTGGACTCAGTTTTTGGCATCATACTTCATCATCAACTCTATTAAGAGGGTTTGAACGTCCCCTACATGTTCCATATAAATACTAGGCTCTTTTATACAATTTTATAAGTGTAAGAAAATAGATAACTAGAATTATAGGATTCATTGTAATTTTCTCTCTTCTCTATTATTTTTGAGTTAATAAAATCTCTTAATTCATCTGTCATTTTATTGTCTTCTTTATTCTTTTGTTTGATCGTATACTTCATTATTATTTGCCATATAACTTCAACATATCATTTCGGTGGTTTGTTTCACAACAAGTGGTATCAGATCTTAGGTTCAGCAGTCCCGCTAGAGAGCAGGGTTTGATTTGTTCGAGGTTTTTTGTTTGTGATGACTTCCATAAAGTATGATATTCTGCTTTTGGATCGGAGCACTAGATTTTCTCTATGGGAGGTTAAGATGCATGCAGTAATCGCACAACTGGATTTGGATGATGCGTTGCTAGGAATTGACAAGATGTCCACAACTTTGACCGTCAAGGAGAAATTACAAAAAGATAAAAGGCAGTTTCTCACATTCATCTTCATCTATCGAATACCATTCTTTACGACGTTTTGAATGAGAATTCAGCAGCTGCTTTATGGTTGAAGTTGAAGCAATTGTGCACGATTAAAAGTTTGACAAGTAAGTTGAACCATAAGCAGCGTTTATACTCTCATCGAATGTCAGAAGTAGGATCATTGGAAGATCATCTTACTGTATTTAAAGATATCATTGTTGATTTGGAAACTTTGAAAGTAGAGTATGATGAAGAAGATTTAGCCTTGATCTTATTGTGTTTGTTGCCCGCTTCGTTTAGCCTTGATCTTATTGTGTTTGTTGCCCGCTTCGTTTTCTTCATTTAGAGACAAGATCTTGTATACTCATGATACTCTCACCATAGAGCAGATGTATGATACTTTGTATTCAAAAGAGAAGATAAAGCATCTGGTTTCTGATGCTAGATATTGAGAAGGCATGGTTGCTCATGGTGGTTCTGGAAGGGGCAGATCGAAGTCTAATTCGGTAATCGGGTTAATTTCAGTGGTGGCCACCCAACTTTATAGTTGGTGTCATCATGACCATCGAACTTTATTTTGTTTCACCATGGCCACTGAACTTTATACTTAGTGTCACTATGGTCACCCAATTTAATTTTATTTCACTAAGGCCATTTAATTGCATATAACGTTTCACTATGGCCACTCAATTTCATATAATATTTCACTATGGCCACTTGGCTTCTTTTTACTTATTTTCATAAAATTTAAAAAGGGTAAAATGGTAACTTTGCATTATATATATATATATATATAATAAAATTTATAAAAATAAAATAAAAACTTATATAAAAAAACTTAAAACATTTATTTTAAAATAATTTTTTATTTATTTTTTTAAAGAACATTTTTTTAAAGTAATTTTTAATTTTATATTAATTTTCTAAGTAACATTTTTAAAATAAGTTTTTATTTTATTTGAAAAAATGTTAATAAGTTTTTATTTATTTTATTTTTTAATTAAAAATTTTTAAATTAATTTTTTATTTTATTTTATTTTTGAAATAAGTTTTATTTTTAAAATTTATTTTTACCCCTTTTAAAATTAATGAAAATAGTAAAAAGAAGTTGAGTGACCATTGTGAAATATTATATAAAATTGGGTGGTCATTGTGAAACGTTATATGCAATTGAATAACCTTGGTGAAATAAAATTAAATTGTGTGGTCATGGTGACACTAAGTATAAAGTTCAATGGCCATGGTGAAACAAAATTAAGTTCGATGGACATGTTGACACCAACTTTAAAGTTAAGTGGCCACTAGTGAAATTAACCCTTCAATAATCAGATTTGTAACTACTGCAAGAAGAATGGACATTTGAAGAATGATTGCTACAAATTGCAGAATAAAGAAAGGATGGCTGCAAGTAGATTAGCAGACCTCGCGGAGAACGTTGTAAGTAATGGAGATCTCTTAGCTATTTTTGACATTGAGTCTAAACCAGGAGATGATTAGATTCTTAATTCAGCATGTGTGTTTTATATGTGTCCTAATAAGAACTTATTTACTACATATGAAACTGTTTCAAAAGATGTCTGGTTATGGGAAACAACGCATCTTGTTGGGGTGCTGGAATTGGTACAGTCAGATTGAAGCTTTTGGATGGGACAATTAGAACACTTGGCCAGGTTTAACATGTTCCAAATTTGAAAAAGAATCTCGTCTTGTTGTCTATCCTTGATTCAAAGAGTTTTGAGTTCTTTGGTAGAAGTGGAGGTGGAGCGTTGAAAGTTTATAAGGATGCCCGGGTTGTATTGGAGGGACGGCAAATGTCTTAATTATACATCTTGTAGAGTAGTGCAGAATCTAGAAGAATCAATCAGTACAGGTTCAATACCATGGTGGACATTCGGTTTGGTACAATACCTTTAGGAGCTCGTAAATGGTTGAATTTGAAGAATACTGCTAAGTGGAGTTTCAAAGATATGTGTAATGCCGCTTTGCCACCATCACCTACAGTCCTACAGTGCCATTGTATTCAGTAGCTAGAGACGGATACAGTGAAACAAGGTGTGTGGATGCTGATTTTTGTTGAGCATGCATTAAGTGGAGTATAAGGCGTACAATCTAATAAGAGGCCTTCTCTAAAAGCATTTGGTATTGATTCTGCTTTGGGTATGTTACAACCCGTTTTGGTTAATTCAAAATAATTATGATTTTTTGAAATCTGAGATAATTCTACAAGAGTAGTGCTTAGATTCATTAGAAGGGTGGAGTTTTGTTTTTATTGGAGAAATTAATTTTTTGGTTATTGTTGAAGAAGTCAGTTCATTCCTTGATAGAATTCGTGTCAATGTGGAGATTGTTAGAATTAGGGTATGACATGAATTCCTTTATTGAAGTGTTCGAAGTATTGAAGAATTCTAATTGAAGTGCACATCAACGAGTATTCAAGTTTGGAATGATATTGAAGTCTTATGTCTAGTTGAATTTCTATTTTCGAAGCTCATTGTGAGTTGAAAATAGGTATTGGACCACATGTTCTTGTCCCTTTTTCCGTGTTTTTCATTCATACTGCATTTTAGACTCAGTTTTTAGCATCATATTTCATCAACAACTCTACTAAGAGGGTTTGAACGTCCCCTACATATTCCCTATAAATGCTAAGCTCTTTTATAGAATTTTATATGTGTGAGAAAATAGATTACTAGAATTATAGGATCAATTGTAATTTTCTCACTTCTCCATTATTCTTGAGTCAATAAAATCTCTTAATTCATCTGTCATATTCTTGTCTTCTTTATTCTTTTGCTTGATCGTATACTTCATTATTATTTTCCATATCACTTCAGCATATCATTTCGGTGATTTGTTTCACAACAAAGCCGAATCACAATACATCTTATTGTCGGTATCAAGGGAAGCATCAATGTCACTACTGCGAGAAATTTGGTCATATCGAAAAAAATAGTAAAAAATTGCAGAATAAAAAATAAGAATAGTATTCAAGTGAATTTTTCAAAAGAAGAAGATTGTGGAAATTTGCTTTATATTTGTCAGTCCACTTTTGAGAAAAAAAAAATGTCAGCAACCAATCTTGATAGTGTTTGTAGTAATCATATGTCTCGAAATCAGAAAATCTTTTTGGATATTGATTCTTCCATGACCTCAAAGGTACAAATAGGGAATGGTTCTGTTATTGATGTAAAACAAAAAAGGGTCCTAGACCCATTCGAGATGTTCTTTATGTTCCCGACTTAGAGAATAATTTTCTTAGCGTTGGACAACTCATCGGAAGTGTTTACTTTGTTCATTTTGAAGATGGTTCTTGCAAAATTATTGATCAAAAAAATGATGCTGTTGCTAATGTTAAGATGAAGAGCGACATAAGTTTTTCGAATGAATTTCGATATGGAGTTCTTGCTCTCAGTAGCCAAATTATTGATGATACTTTGTTGTGGCACAAAGATTTTGACATTTGAATTTTATTGGGTGTTGAAGCTGTTGAAAGAAAAGAAGTTTGTTACGGGAGTTTCTGAAGTGGAGACAAAAATGAGTCCTTGTGAAGATCATAGAACTTCTTTACAAAAGCAAGCATCATAGAGAGCAACAATGCCACTGGAGTTAATTCACACAGATATTTGTGGCGAGATGGAAACTCTTTCCTTCAATAAAAATAGGTACTTTCTCATATTTGTTGATGACTACTCTCGTATGANGCAAGCATCATAGAGAGCAACAATGCCACTGGAGTTAATTCACACAGATATTTGTGGCGAGATGGAAACTCTTTCCTTCAATAAAAATAGGTACTTTCTCATATTTGTTGATGACTACTCTCGTATGACATTGGTTTATTTCCTCAAGGAAAAATCAAAAGCATTCTTGGCGTTCAAAAATTCAAAGCAAGGGTAAAAAATCGAAGTGGTAGAACGATCAAAGCAATTCGTAGCGATCGATGGAGAGAGTACACCTGAAATGATTTTGAATTTTTTTGCAAAAATGAAGGAATTTGGAAGCAAAACGGTGTTTCCTAGAGATAAAATAGAACAATCATAGAGATGGGTAGATCAATGATGAATGAGAAGAATTCACCAAAAAAAAATTTCAGCAAGGCATTTCAAGATTTTCGGTTGTATTTGTTATGATCATGTTTGTGTAGTACATTGAAATGTACATAGCCGAATATATATTGTTAGATCCTTATAAATTTGTAATTCTTGAAAATTCTATTAGAGTAATTTATGATAGGAAATTTTCACAAATAACGCCTAGTCTATGGCCTAAAATTGGCCAAATAATATGGCAAAAATTAATTCAACAAAAACCAATCAACCAATTACAATAATTAAAATAAGAAACAAGCAATATATGAAATCGTAATCCTAGCAAGAAAAAATTCAACGGGACATATAACTTTATTTAAATGGGGGATTTATCCTGTAAAAATCAAATACAACCCAAAGTGAGTAGAAATTCATTGAATTAATCCAAATTAAACAAAGTTTAAGATCTAGATAAGCGTGTAAAAAGCTCTAATCAAACACTCGCAAACATAAATATTGACAATTCGAACAAAATCAGATACTCGCCTACTCTAATGCATGCAAAAATAAAGAAAATACTCACTTAGATAATTTACTATAAAAAACTCACATTCAAAGTAAGCAATTAATTCATAATAAGCTCCATCTAATGTCACCAAAACGTTTGGCTTGTCTAGTTCTGATGTAAGTGTGTGAATTGACAAATCTAATTATCACTTAAGTCAATATTGTATAAAAGAACAAACTCTAAAATATTCGTCCTAGCATGATATGGTGTAGCCCAACCCTCTGCACATAGACCATGGTACTTGTACCAATTACAAGCGATAGGTGGCATTGGTCTACTTGCATGCCAACTCACCTGCACAAATAGTTACATGGAAAAATATAATAAAAAATATCAAATAGTTAATTACAAAATTAATTGAGTTAATAGATATTTACAAAGAGACAAAACCTAATTGTAACAATCGTATTAGATGATATTGCATGTGGTTAATCCTGAAGTGGAAGAAACATAAGATAATGTTGTTGGCTCAAGTGCTCAAAAATAACCTTATATCTTGAAGGAAAAAGATGACTCATATTCAACATGGTCATCTAATGCTCAAGACTCGCAGAACCATCAAAATGAGAAAAATTAAAGAATCAACCCATGGATTATATTGACATTCACATAGAGTCGTCTACATTAATCATCAAAATGAGATTTAAGCTCTCTTACTAGGTCTTTTTTGACCAAATACCAATTCTCTTCACCCATACTGATAATATTAGTCACAGCCCAAAAACCACAATTATCATTCGAGGCTGCATTCTTCACACCAACTTTGTAAGGTATCAAATGAATAAGAAATGAATCCAAATTAATAAACCATATACTTTGATCCTCGTATTCGATACACCATTTACTTTTGCATAATTAGAGGTTGTGTTAATGGTATAGGATGTCCTAAAGGCAATTGGAACTAGGCACCTTTTGTGACTTTTTGTCTAGATAGCAGCAACTCAAAATTCAACAAGTCCCAACAAGTAGATGTATTTTTTTCGAAGATGGGCGACCATTTGTCTTAGTTTTGACTTATGTGTCAACTAATGATGTAGAAGTTAAGACTAGCAATCTCCTTTAATTTTTGTAGGATTTGTACCTTTACATGATCATTGTTATCTTGGTAGCACTTATCAATCATCTCAAAAATGATGCACAGTAAATCTCACGTGTGTTACCTTTGCCAATAGGAACTAGATCAAGTTTCTTCAAGTGAGAGTGTATTCTTGATAAAGAGATGGGCCAAAATTCTATCTTGTATTCTGAAATCTCATGGGCACACGATAATACATGTGTTTGTCGTATAACATATCAACAAGCTACCTTTGTCAATCCCTACATCCTCAGCTCGATGGATCTCTTGAAGTATCAATTTCTTGAAGTAAATCCCCTTAGCTCTTTAAACAAGGTAGGTAGGTTCGAGATTATGTTAGACAGTATCCAAGATCTTTTCAAATGAAGCTTTGATATATGTATGTTGTAGCTCCAATAATGCA
>CAIGRP010003130.1:0-13738 GCA_903798385.1 Fraxinus cuspidata
CATCTCATCTTTCATTGCCTTAAACAATTCTTCAGATTGTTCACTTTTCATCGCATGCTCATAGGTCTTTGGCTCCCTATCACCGAACTTCATGAACAAAAGCTAGCTCAGATTTAGGGATGGCAATACGCCCCGCCCCGTACCCCGCCCCGAATAGGGCAAAAAACCCCGCCCCGAACGGGGTGGCGGGGTGGGGCGCCCAGTCTCGGGGCGCGGGGCGGGGCGAGGGTGCCCCGCCCCGCCCCGCCAAGAATAAAAAAAAAATTAATAAATTGTTATTAAAAAAAATTGGAAAAAAAAAATTTTTTTTTTTTAAAACGGGGCGGGATACGAGGTGGGAAACCCGCCCCGCCCCGACTAAGGCGGGCGGGGTTGGGCGCCTAAGTCGCGGGGCGGGGCGGGGGTGCCCCGCCCCGTTGCCATCTCTACTCAGATTCATATCCAAATCTTATGGGTGCTCTAAACTGTCTCCTCTCTCTATCCTTAACTAAGTTATAATCTGCTAGAGGATTCTCTTCTTCAGAGTGTTCTTCTATTACTACTTCCTCTCTATTCTCTATATAAAGTTGTTGTTCCCGAGTCTCTACCTCACTCTATGTAACAGGGATGGAAGTGCTAAGTTTTCCTAGCTCCACCTTCAACTGATTACTCTCTTCACCTTGATTTTCCTCACTCACTGGTTCAAATTCAATTTTAAAACATGGCATTTTGCTCTCATTGAATGTAACATTTTTACTCATAATGAACTTAACCCCCTTTTGGCTTCTATCCCACAACTTGTACCCCTTGACACCCTCAGGGCAACCTAGAAAAACACATTTTCTAACTCTAGGTTCAAGCTTTCCCTCACTCTGATGAGAGAATGCAGTGCAGCCAAAAGCTAAGCATAGAATAATCACTTAGTTTACCAGACCATTTTTCATGCGGAGTATCACCATTCAATGCAGCAGATGTAGTCAAATTAATCAAATAACAAGCAGTCATAACAGTTTCGTCCCAAAGAGACTTTAAGACTCCAGAACTTAACATCATGCAATGCACTTTATCAAGTATGATTTTATTCATCATTTTCGCTACCCCATTTTATTGGAGAGTGTAAGGAACAGTTTTATGTCTTGTTATTTCATTTTCCTTGCACATATTATCAAATTCAGTGTTACAAACTCTAGGCCATTATCAGTTCTCAAAAACTTGATCTTCTTTTCCAGTTTGATTTTCAACTTGCTTTTCCAATTATTAAAGTTATGAAAAGTGTCAGATTTATCCTTTAAAAGATAAACCCCACAGTTTTCTAGTGTAATCATCAATAATAGACAAGAAATACATATTCTCACCTGATGTGGGACTGCTAGATGGACCCCACAAGTCCGAATGCACATATTCAAGTATGCATTTAGTTTTATGAACACTTATGGAGAAAGTAGTTATATGATGTTCACTAAGCACACAATGGTCACAGAAAGATAAATAAAACACAGAGTCATTTCCAAAAGCACCTTTTTTTTTTAAGATGATTAATCCCCTTAATACTCACATGTGCAAGTCTATTGTGAATTGTGTCATTTTTGTGTGTGATCAACCTTAGCGGAAGAGATAGATGCGTTTAAACCTCTCATCGCGGTAGTTATGTAAATATCATTTTTTCCTAATTCTCTCAATAGAAACAAGTGCACCCTTAATGAAGAGAATAAAACGATTTAAGATTCTGATTCTTCTGAACAAGAAGAAGTTGCTTCTCAATCTTCAAAAATTTCAAAAATACCTCAAACTGAAGAAGAAAAGGTTAATGTTATTAGCCGTAATCAACTTCAGAAATGGTATTGTCAAATGTATATTATTATCAATAAAGATTTTAAACTTCATACTAGTGTCTTAATTGATTCTGGTGTGATTCTGGTGCTGATCAAAATTGCATTAGGGAATGATTTATTCCTACAAAGTATTTTGAAAAAATCACTGAGCATATTTATGGTGCTAGTAGAAAAAGATTAAATATTCAATTATAAACTTTCAAAAGCTCATATTTGCAATTCAAATATTTGCTTCAAAAATATATTTTATCTTGTTAAAGATTTAGATCAAGAAGTTATTCTTGGCACTCCTTTTTAATTGTTTAAATTTATCATTTTCAAGTTAATTCAAAAGGTTTAACTACAAATAATGAACTACCACCATCTAAGTTCTATTAGTAATTACTATTTAAGTTTTTATTTGTCCTATTAATAGTGCAAGTTTTCTTGTTGGCATGGATACTGTGCTAAGAGATCGTGCACGTATAATGGTGATGGCTCGCTCTAAGAGAATGTTGGGTTGATTTACTCCGGATGATACTGAGGCACTTATATTAAGAGAGGGGTTCGTCGTCGCTCGTTATTATTTTCTCGCAAAAGATGTGGCAAATTGTGATGCCCTTCAAGTTATGTCTTATTTCTCTTGGACGGTGCTACATGAATGGGTTGTGCCACTTGCATTGCGCTCTGTAAGAGGAATGAGGTGGTCCATCCCGCTACTTTAAGTTGATCTGTTTGAAATTGTGTTGATTGTATTTCGATTTCTCTCAACAATCAATTTTAATGAAAAGTAATACTTTGGTTTCAAAGAAGAAAAGAAAAATTATTTATTGGTAAATTTATATAGACAAAAATTTTCAGTTGAAAACTAGTTTTAATTGCTATTGTTTTTACCTTGTAACTAGGCAGTAACAGTGATTAAATACTTATTGGTTTAAGTGAGGGTTTCATTAATAAAGAATATGGAGGTGTGGGCCTCCTTTCTAAGAAGGGAAAAAAATGAGTCGTTTCAGTTTTCAATTTCAAAATAAATAAATAAATAAATTACTTATTGGTTTTATCTATGCATCAAATGAATATTCCATCAACCATATTCCTTCATTAATTGTATATAGTCAATGAAAATCAACATTATACATAATTTTAGTTCTATTCCTACATTATAATAGTCACTTTTATCCTTCCTTTGTGATCAACTCGCGAGATGATCATTAAGGTTTTGTCATCAAGTAAATACGCGTTTTTGTTAGCTGTGATAATTCGATTAATATGTGATAAACTATATGCATTGTAGGTTGCAATATGAAAGTCTTGATCACAAGAAATCGCGCACTCAATTTCTACACAACCCTCACTGTCATATAGCCCATTAAATTTCTTGGCCTTTTCATTGCCGTCGACATCAATATTCTTACATTGTAATCTCGACATTTCCAAGATTAATACGCGCGCAGGGAGAGATAATTAATAGTCTCTCCCTCTCTCTCTCTCTATATATATATAGGCTTTAATTCTGAAAGGTTAGTGTCTACAAATAATTAATTAAGCATTAGAAGGAAATTAGTAGTACAAAGAAAGGCGTAATGGCAAGCAAGGCGATAAGAAACGGGGTCCTTAGTCTTGGGATTTTCACTCTCCTTGCCTTGGCTGCTTCCATCGTGCTTATGGCTCTCAACAATTCTGACAATGTCGATGGTTCCAAGACTAACTTCACGGATCTCATTGCTTACAGGTGATCATCAAATTTAAAAAAAAAAATATATATATATAAAGTTTAAACTTTTAGACGAAATGATTTAATAATTTTCCTTGCAGGTATGTAGTGGCAACTGCTGGCATAGGATTTGTGTATACACTGATTCAGATACCATTTGCGATATACAATGTGGTCAAAGAAAAGAGGTTGATAGGTTATGGATGGTTACATGCGTTCGATTTTTATGGAGACAAGGTACTCAAACTCTTCTTACCTTTTAAAGTTAACGGAACAAAAAGATATATAAGGCTCTTTTTTGGGTATATAAAGTGAAATTTATGTTGTTAAATTGGCAATTTAATGGCAGGTGGTCGCATTTTTATTAGCAACAGGAGTTGGTGTTGGTTTTGGTGTTAGTTTTGAGTTGAAGAGGGGTTCTGGCGATAGTGAAAAATTCTTGAATCGTGGCAATATTTCAACTGGACTTCTATTCGTGGGATTCGTTTACATGACTTTTCTAAGTATATTTTCATCGATCCATTTCTTTTCAAGCAAAGGATATTTTAAATAATATTTTTTTCTGCAATCTCTTGTACATGTAAAGTAACCGCTTCAATAACGGAATGACCAATAAATATATATGAAATGTCTTGTGTTACCTCTTGTAAGCAGTGTTCTAAAATGCACGAATATGCTTCGCGTATGCACGCATATTCTAGATGCGTTTTCGAAACGCATCGCATATGGAGTATGCGTATGATAATGCAGTCAACTCATTTCGTTGACCGCATATGCGTGCATATTCTCCAAAATGCCCACGCATTTGTAATTAAAAATATATTCAAATTAGCATAACGAAGTTCAACCCATTTTTATAACTTTAAAAAGTAAATTGAACCCAACAAATATCAAATTAGCCCAAATTTAATACAAGGATAATGATCAAAAAGAGAAGGAATGATAAATTAGAATCTTTATTAGCAAGAGATGCCATTATGCACAATTTTGGATTGTTGGTGGTTGTGATGGTGAAGAGGAAGTTGACAATAATATATTATCATCTACAAAAGGTGATAGAAATTCTCGAATTGAAATAAGAGAGTCCGATGAAGATGATTTCGTATCAGATGACACGGAAGATGACTTAGAGGAAGAAGAAGAGATTGAATTAGAATCCGACAAAGAGTTAGACAACACTTAGAATTTTTTAGTCAATATTCTTGTTTAATCTAATTGTAGGAATTGATTATCAAGTAATTGTAGTAATGATGATTTTGAGCAATATGTTTTTGTTACAAATCTGAAAAATATAAATAATTTTGAAGTAATTGTCTTATTGTAATATTTATAATTTTGAGTAATTTTTTTTTTTTTGAAAATTTGAAGAATATGTATAAAAATTCAAAGAATGCATTATTTTATTTATTTATTTATTAAAAAACACATAATTACTTATGCTTCGCATAAGCACGCGTATTTTTATAATGCTTGATATTCGATCGAAACGCATTGCCACACATTACGCATTTTAGAACCTTGCTTGTAAGTAACGGACCATGTGTATACGTAATATCATTTCGTGTTACCTCTGATATAGAGGAATGGTGAAATTCGATTTTTTTTTCAGGTGTATATTACTTTTACTTTCTTGTATATATTGTACTAAGTCATTATGTAGGGTAAGATTTTTTTGAAGTCTTAGACCAAACTTTAAATGGTGCCTATTTTCCTCCTCTCCTAAATTTTCTTGCTCATGATTAATGTATTCTTTATCCCTTAAGTCTCTGTTTAACGTCTATTAAGTTAAAATTCTTTTTTGTCATACCCATATTCAACCACACAATCGCACAATAAAATATTTTCCATGTAAACCTTATATAGCATAGTGTGAAAGTGATAAATTGTCATTTGACTTACAATTTATTTTTAAAGCAGTAAATCGAAATTGGAAAACAACTAAACTCTAGAGAACGACTAACAATTAAAAAAATTATAAAAATTAGGAGTTCTAATACATAATTAAAGACTAAACTAGCTTTGAGCCCCATTATTTGGTAAAGAATACATTTTTGAATAGTAGATTGATGGAGAATGTGATTAAAAAATAGGGAAAAAAATTTGGGTTTTTTATAATATTATTTTATTAAAGAATGTGTAGTTGAAAAGAAGAGAAAGAAAAATGTATTTTGAAAATGTTGGGGATCAAACAAAGGATAATTTAAATATAATACATCGATAAAATTGTATAAATTAAATTGAAACCAATCATATTCATCAAAATCCAAAAAATAAAAAATAATCCTACTTTTTAACCACAGATCTCCAAAAAATCATTATTTCAAGTCATTTTTCCCCCAACAAAAATAAAAATCATTTTAATGGCCGTCAAACATGGGAATATCAAACAAAGGATAATTGATATATAATACATTGATAAAATTGTATAAATTAAACTGAACCAACCATATTCATCAAAATTAAAAAAAAAAAATCCTACTTTTTAATCACAAATCCCCAAAAAATCATTATTTCAAAACTAATTTTTCCCCAAATAAATATAAAAATAAAAATCATTTTAATGGCCGTCAAAGAGGGAAATTTCATTATACATTTTTTTTTTCGTTTTGGAACTTTTAATTTATAAATTATTCATCAACCAAATCTTAACTGGATTTATTGGAATATGAATCATTCAAGGAGAATGGAGAAGAGAACCAAAGGAAGTAGCAAAACACCAAAAAAAGGCTTGAACGCATAATCACAGTTCTCAATCTAAATTTGCCCTCTATGATTGATTTTGATGGTTTAAAGGATTCACGACAAATGATTTGTAGGATTTAACGAGCCTTGAAGAAGAGAAACACTTATTTTCTTCCTAGAATTTAAAGAACACTCCCAAAAATGAGTAAGTATATAGAATTTGAAAAAAAACTCTTTCAATATGGAACGATATCAAGTATTGATTGTTTTTTTATTGTGTTTTAAGAATCAAATAATCTCCTATCTATAAATTATCATTTGTATACCACGAAAAGACCCAATGATTCATAAAAAGATGAGTTTTTTCACGAATGACCAGAAAATCAAACTGTTATTTGAACTAAGCGATCGAGTATAAAATCGGGTGATCGCCCACGCCACCCGAAAACTCTCGGGTGGCCAAATACAAGGCTGGGCGATCACTCAAGCCATTTTACGGTCCCCTTCATTTTTTTTTTTTTTCGTTTTTGAATTTGGTGTTTTCGTAAATGCTCGAAACACTCGTATAGTTGTATAATTATTCCAATGTACTTATCATTACAAGTTAAGCAACAAATTACAACATAATTTCTATCATAAAATTAGTATTTCTAGTGAGAAATTTGTCCATCTCTCTTGCTTGTGATATAATAAACTTTTGAGTTTTTAATTCTTTCCTTTTCTTTTCCAGCAAATACTTTCTAGTAAACATAATAAATCCATCCAAATACCAAACAGGATTAAATTTAAAATTAATTAAGGAACAATAAAACCTGATCAATAAAACCTGATTCAAAATAGCATTGATACAACTCGAAATGGAATGAAAATACTCAAGAACACAAACGATCAATAAAATATCATCAACCCTCAAATCACTTAGATTTAACCCCTAAAAATCAAAAGTTTTTTAGGGTAACACACGGTAGACAAAAAGAGAGAATGAGAAGCGACTTAAAGAGAAAATCCAAAAGCTTCTTGCAAAAATAAGATGAAAAAACTGATTAGGGCAACCACTCGGGTTCCTTAAATATCAACATTCATCATCGTGGATCTCAACAAGTGATCAATGGTCCAGATCAGCACACATGTCATCCATAGTTGGGCTCGGGTTGGGCCTATTCCATTTTGAGTTATCGGACAATGGCCAATTTAATACCGGCAAGTGGGCTTAGCCCAATTTCATCATACCACAATGGACTTAATCACTTTAAGCTGGCATCATAGCCCATCAAGCATTATTATTTATTCAATAAAAAGAAAAATTGGCTGGCCAGTTTAGCTCTAGGCACCCAGCGGCTAGCTCCGGCGATGTGACTCAAGCAAGAGATAATTTCCTACTTTTTCAAATTGAAGAACCACTTTGCAGAATGGAAAAATTTAGGGGCCGTTCTCTTTGTCATTTTCAAACCGTTTTCTGTTTTCGATTTTTCAAAACAGTAAAAATGCATTCTCTTTCCTATTTTCGAAAACACGTTTTTGTAAACAAGTTTAAAATTTACAAAATTGAAATACAAAAAGAACGGCCCCTTAGGAGTTGTTCTCTTTGTGTTTCAGTTTTGTATTTTAAGTTTTGAATTCATTGAGTTTTGTGTTTTGAGTGTCCATTTTGAGATTGTTGAAAATGTGTTATTTTTGCCATTTTAAAAATTTGTTTTGAAAACACTCAAAACGCGTTCTGAAAATTTCGACTTGATTATAATTGAAAACGCCCAAAACGATTTTGGGTTTTCTTTGTAAATTTTTATCTTGTTTTCAAAAATGTGTTTTCGAAAATGAGAAAGTGAATGCGTTTTCACTATCTTGAAAAATCGAAAACAGAAATCAGATTGAAAATGGCAAAGAGAACATGCCCTTATGGTCTGTTCTCTTTACCATTTTCAAGCCGTTTTCTGTTTTCGATTTTCCAAAACAGCGAAAACGCGTTCTCTTTCCCATTTTCGAAAACGCATTTTTGAAAACAAGTTAAAAATTTATAAAGAAAATACAAAACGACAAATTTGTCGTTTTGAGTGTTTTCAGTTATAATCAAGTCAAAATTTTCAAAAATTATTTTTGGTGTTTTCAAAACAATTTTTCAAAATGTCAAAGAGAACACATTTTCAACAATCTCAAAATGGACACTCAAAACACAAAACTCAAAATGAATTTAAAACTCAAAATACAAAACTGAAACACAAAGAGAACAACCCCTTAATTTTTCCCACCATTTCTAANAATCTCAAAATGGACACTCAAAACACAAAACTCAAAATGAATTTAAAACTCAAAATACAAAACTGAAACACAAAGAGAACAACCCCTTAATTTTTCCCACCATTTCTAATATTTTATATTAAGATTTCTCATTGATGATGATTTGAAACTTGAAGGAATGTGGAAGCTAGTCGTGAATTTTAAAGGAATGGAGAGACTAGAAGGGCTTGCATGAATTTTGATTTTTATAGGTATGTATAATTTATGTATTTTGAAGACAGGGCCGCAGTCATGTTTGGATTGAAAGAAGATTTTTGACCTTATGTTATGGGCCTCGAAAAATTATTTTGATTACTAATAACTTCATCCAAAATTATATTATAAAAGTAATTGGTCCATACATTTCTTGGAGACCCTATATTTTTTGGACCCTTGGAACAGCCTTGCTGCCTAATTAAGCCGAAGGCCGGTCCTGATATGAGCCCAAGCATGAAAGCCGAAGAACAAATTTAGCCTGTGCATGACTTGGAAGAAATTTCAATTTGATTGCGTGCCTTAAATTGTGGGCCTTTTAATTACGGAATCTTTTCTTCTATTTGTGTATAGTAAATTAGCCAAGTTAGAGAAGTTCATTCCTTTTGGGAATCACGCTGACACAACATTTAATTTCAAGATGGACAATCAAGATCGATTGAGGCCTTCCTTCATTTACTCATTGAGAATTTTTGCCAACTATTCTATTTGAAGACCCCAATGCGGATGCCCGGGGACTTATTGAGGCTCGCCTCTACTAAATAATTGAAGAATTTTATATAGCATCGATAGGAGAGCTAAGTTAAGAATCCAAAGTGGACTTACCTCCTTTGACTTGCACAAGCCAACCCTTGGAAGTGAAAAATTATATTAAATCGATAAACAATATCGAGGCCTAAGATTGAAAGAATTGCCGGGGTCCAAACTATCATGGGATGAAAGAACATCTCTCATAAAAGGATCTCGGATTGATAGAATGTTTTTGTCCAATCTTTCGAGAATTGAATGAATATATGCAATGTATAACATTTAAAAGATTGAAAGAATATCTCTGATCAAAAATAATATCTAAGCCTCAAATTCCCTTTGGGTTTTATTAGGCTTTGGGTTCCCTCCAACATAAATGCCTTGGAACAAAAAACTTACAATCTCGGTATTGAAAGAATATAACTGATAAAAAAGACATCGGATTTAAAGAATATATAAGGTAAAATATATTGAGGATTGAAAAAATATCTCCAATAAAAATCTGTAGATTGAAAGGGTATACCTCATAAATAAGACCTCAGTGAAAGAGTATGTAGTCAGATATCTCTGGGATCGAAAAGCCACTCAACTATTCAAGCGTCAAATTTCCTTGAGCATAAATACCTTGGGATACAAACGGAGCAGACAATCTACAAACTTCAGATTCCATGCGGCATAAAGTTGAAAGTTTTAGCCCCCATTTGGGCTTCATTATTTCACATTATAATGAGAGAAATAATAATTTTTTTTATCAGACAAATAATAATTTTTTGAAGAATGTATGATTGAAAAAGAAGAATTTTTCTTTAGGTTAAAGTATAATATTATTTTATTAAATAATGTGTTGTTGATAAGAAGAGAGAGAAAAATGAATTTTAATTTAATGGGGGCCAAATATGGACTAATGTACTACAGGAAAATGAAACAACAAAATCTTTTATTTCACATAAATACGAGACTCGGACTTAAGGGACTATTGTTACATAATGAACTAAGTACGATCCGCCTGAATACCATGTAGACATGGAAAATGTCCCATCATATGCCCATGTATAATGGGACATATATTTTTGACTCGGTAGTCGGGCCTGTTAGAGCAAAAGAACACCTCGACGGTCAAGACTCCTTCGAAATAAAGAGTACAAATCCTTAACACTTGGCTAGGAATCCAAAATTAAATAAATATTTTACATTAAATTAAATGGTCAAAAACACATCGTGCCAATTGCATCCATGCTTGGGTTTAACATACACTTTATAAAATTATACTTGTGAAGTAAATACAACATTTAATTGATGCAACAAACACTAAATGAGTTTCAAAGGAATTAAAACTGTGAATTAAAGATAAACAGTGCCCCTTTCAAATATCACAATGATTGGTACTAAAATGGATTGGACAGAGGTCAGATCAATAACCTAGTAACACATAAAATAGTTTCATAAGAAGGAACCAAGAATCCCACTCTAAAACACGAAGGAAACCACCCACAAATCATGAAGAAGACAACCACGAAGAAGGCAGCAAAGGTAGCAGTGATGCTGGGAAAGACCAAGTAGAACATGGACGACAACCCAATCACTAACCAAAATGTCAGCAAAGGTAAGGTGGAAGGTTGCTCAAAGGGACCACATGAAGGAGTCACATAAATGCGGCCGAAACCTCCCCAAAAGGGGGCTTAAGGACAAAGTCATGTGTATGTATTATATTATAACAAAAAAAGGAGCCAATATATATATGGTACTCACTTAGGTTAATTAAGTGGGTCGGACCATGAATGTAAAACTCGGTCCAACTCCTTTTGTGGGTTACTAGTTGTGTGTTAGCTAATATTAGCATGTTGGGAATGATGAAAGAAATAACTGACTCGGAACTATCTGTTGATACAGCATGCTATTTTTTCCATTCATTCCCAAGTGTCATCGAAGTTCATAATGAATCTTTATATACTTATTATGAGATTTATAGATACTATCTATTCTCAATAATAGGATCCAAACTAACCATGTATTTATAATTCGATCCGACAAGTCATCATCGCCCATATTTGGTATCAAAATTCCTGACAATACTAATTTAGGTAGAAAATACACTCAATTAGCAATGTTTTATTAATAAGTTTAAAAGTACGAATAAACGTGTAAACCATACTTATGAGATGCCCTTTGATTTGACATAGGAGCCTTCCCTCTATCTACCGTCCGATCGTGTCTTTACTTGGTATTTTTCAGCCTTATGATCTCTTGATCTTGAATCTCATTATTGACTAAATCTACTTTTTCATCATATGTTTTGGACCGTAGGTTATGATTATCCATCTAAAACAAAATTGTGCTTTTCAAATCAGACTAGCCTAAAAGTAGTATCTTGTGGAATAGTTTCCACACCAACATTTCTTGGGTGAAACGACTTAGATAGATTTTCAAGGACCCTTCAGGGCCTTGTTTCATAACATAAATCCTTCCGCCGACACTAAACCGGCGTTCATGTGGTAAACATATGAATGAATAGATTCTTTAATTAGATTGGGCCAACTACAAATCCTTTTGGTACAAGGTTATTGTACCATTTTTTATCTCATCCACAAAGTGTAATATGAAAGCCACGACATTTTTGTGCTGAACTAGCTCATACAAAATTCATATGAGTATTTTTGGCATTGGGAATTCATTAGGCTCTCTCAACATTTTGATCGCTTTGGAAAAATGGGCATATTCATCGTTATCATCCATCTCCTTTAGATTAAGTTATATGTTGTTCGTCACAAATAACACGATTTATACAATGATTCAACCAAAATAAACAAAACTAAACAATAGAATTGCAGAAATAGAAAGAACACAAAGGATTTTTTGGTCCAAGGCACCTGAGGTTCGGCAATCACTTCTAACGCCTAATTCCCCACTGAGCATCCATTAGGATATTGCTCGAATCTACTATAATAGCCCAAAATCAGGCAAGAAATAGAGTTATAGAAAAAGTACAGAAGTTCAGCCTCAAAGCACAAACAACCCTCTCAAAAGTACAATCTGATCCCTAAGAGATCGATCTATTCTCTTTTTTTCACACTGTATGAATTTCACTCAGAAATTATAGATTAAATCAGAACCAAAGATATCTCAGTCGAGAGAAAAATGAGAGCTAGGGTTTCATACGATGACCATTACTCTTCTAATGAGTCAACCATTTCATTTATAATATACAACCAAACGGTACTGATCTAAAAGTCATTCCATTGCCAAGTGTCAGCCATCCAGTAAAAATGCCAACTAATAAAAGGCAACAAGTCTCGAACCTTCAAACAATTGGGTCGGGTAGAGTGGACTGGGTACTTTATCAATCTTAGGCTCATAATTCCTGCAACCCAACATTACAATCTCCACTTTCCTGAATTTGAGACCATCCTAATGGATTCAAACAAAATATTAACTTCATTTTCTCTTATTACATGTTAAAACAAAGTGTTAGAAACTTTCAAGATTCAACAATATTAAGGAAATCAAAAAACTTATTAATAGGGATTACCTTTGTACCTGCATCGGCAGGATTTATTTTAGTAGGGATTTTAATTAGTTTATGTCATCCTTTTCAACTATATCTCTAATAAAATGAAACTTAACATCCATATGTTTAGTTCTATCATGAAAAATCGGATTTCTACTTAAGAAAATAACACTTTGGTTATCAGAACATAACTCCATCTGATTTTCTGTAAGTTCTAATTCATATAACAAACCCAACAGCATAAGGCCTTTTTTCAATGCCTCTGTAGCAGCTATGTATTCAGTCTCAGTTGAGGACAAGGCAACCAGTTTCTGAAGTTGTGACTTCCAACTAATGTAAGTGTTATTCATCACATAAAAATATGCAATAATGGACTTTCTATTATCAATATTCTCAGCAAAATCTGAGTTACATAACCTTTCAACTTTAGACCAGTTTTATCAGTTTTAAACATCAATCCTAAGTTCTAAGTTCCTTTCAAGTATCTGATTAAGTTTTTCATTGATTCCCAATAAAGCTCACTTGGATTGCTCATAAATATACTTAAGACATTAACAACATAAGCAATATCGGGCCTAGAGCAAACCATAACATAGATGACAGATCCAACAGTATTTGCATATGGTACATGTAACATTCTTTTATGTTCATCTTCATTTTTAGGTGAATGATCAACAAATAGCTTCACACATCCAGATAAAAGTAAACTGACTGGTTTAGCATCACGTAAAGAAAATCTTTTAATCACTCTTTCAAAATAAGAATTCTGAGTTAAAAATAATTTTCCACTAAGTTTGTCCCTTTTTATTTCCATACCTAGTATCTTTCTAGTAGGTCCTAAATTTTTCATATCAAATTCATGTTTCAATTTTTCTTTTATGGCATTAACAGCAACGGAATTATGACCAGCTAAAAGCATATCATCAACATATAAAAGTAAATATAAATATTCAAAATTTTCACCATTTTTGAAATAAAAACAGGGATCATAATCAGATTTTCTGAAATTTAAACCTTGTATAAAAGAATCAA
>CAIGRP010003143.1:0-10152 GCA_903798385.1 Fraxinus cuspidata
TACGTGACCATTGATGGCTTTAGTTATGATACTTGTAATGAAGCCCCCTTTGATCCTATATTGATATAATTAATGTACGAGATTGTTTGGAGATGCTTTTGGTTATGATAATAAAAGTTTTGAGCTCATAAGGTTATACACATTTGTAAGGTAACATTTGTGGCCCAAGTGGGAGATTGTTGGAAAAATTATTCAATTTGTCATATGGGCCGACATATGTAATTAATTATGTATAAATGCTATCTTAAAGTTAAGCCCTAAATTAAAGTGATCTAATAAAGAATTAAGTAATTGGACTTTGGGCATCTAAATAAAGTGTGGGCCGGGCTATATGTGTAGAAATCGGATCCATTAGGGTTTGTGTTTGACGATGGACCGAATACATATGGAATTATATATAGGGTTATGGTCCCCAATTCATATGTGAAATTCTCATTCTTTGTGTCATCCCATCAACACAAGAATACAAGAGAAAACATATTGAAGAGGAAGATCCATAAACCCATAATCAANTAGGTTATGGTCCCCAATTCATATGTGAATTTCCCATTCTTTGTGTCATCCTATCAACACAAGAATACAAGAGAAAACATATTGAAGGGGAAGATCCATAAACCTACAATCAAGAACAAGATTTGGAGCAATCAAATTGAAGAACAAAAGATAGAGATTCAAGATTCATTATTCAAGTTACAAATCAATGGATCAATGTATGTTTCACGTTAATTAATTTCTTGGTTATTTGACATGAAGATCTTGGCGAATTTATAAAGTTTAATTTTCATGTAAAGTTACAACAGCAGGTAAAATACTATGCGAATAGAAAGAAGAATTGCTTTCAACCAAACCCGATTTGTAAAACAAGTTTTGGATGAAAATGGGTGCACAGCGTTAAGAAGTAGGTGGGTTTTAGGGCTTTGAATGGATTGAATTGGTGAGCTTGTAAAACAACCAAGAATTGAACCTTTAGTTGAAATTGACATTGAACAGAGACTTGAATTACTAATGATGGGAGTACAAAAATGGGTTAAAAGGCATGAAAAAATTCAAAAAATTATAATGTAGGTAGTAGTTTCCGTTTGGGTGGGTTTAGTGTTTGAAGAAGAAGAAGACTCTTCATTGTAATGGTGAATGAGAGAGAACGGGAAAGGACACGGGAAGTGACTGGAGGTGGTCCGGCGCTGAGTTTTGTGGCTAGGTTTCAGGGTGGGTGGGGTATGTTGAAGAAGGTGAATGATTTGGGGGTGGGGGTTGAGGTGTGGCAGGTTTTTCTTTTTCTGAATTTTAATTATTAATATTTGATTGACGAAAATACCTTTATTTAAAATGATCAAAATATCTATTTTTTGCATTTTTCAGGTCTACTAGTGGTGGAATTCACGTTTTCCGTCAAGTTGGACTTCGGCTGCTAATTTCTCAAAGGTTTGAGACATTTGCTGACATAAATTGAAGGTTATGGTAAAGCCTACTAAAAATCCAAAGATTAGGAACCGCCATTACAATTTTTTCCCAAATGAATGGATTTGGATGAGGCAACAATAAGAGAATGACTCAACTATCAACAAATGCAATCCAAATAATTTGGGATTTTGAGTAAAATTTTTGAAGGAACATATTTGAGAATAATATAAAAAGATTAAAGGGTGCAAACGATGGCTTGAATAGACGTTTACTTCAACATCTTATCACTTAGATTCACATAGAACATTTCCTTTTTCATTTCTTTTTGGTAATATGCTCACAATTGACTTTATCAAACTAACCAATATTTAAGATTTGTACAAATTCATTACAAGTTTAGTTACCAGTAATTGCACCTAAATAGTTTAATGACCATTAAAATAATCCATTTATATCAAAATGGCAAAATAAGGGGAAAACAAGGAATAATAGGAAAATCATTTTACCAGTCTCTCTGTACTTTTTCTTGCCCCCAGCAAAATAATCTCTCCACTTGATACTATACGATTTTGATTCAAATATGTTTTAATTTACTGCCTTTGAATTGTTATAAATTTCACTAATCATCAAAGATTTAAATTGTGATCACACGGATCCAATTACAGTGTGATCTGTTAAGAATTTTGCCTTTTGGCTTTTTGGTTAACTCTTTTTTGAATTCGTGGGAACACAAAAAAAGGGGATTTCTAGGGTTTTCCTACAATTCTTTTTGATTATATTTCGAATTGTAACTCGGTTGATTTTTTTATATGCATAATCATGGCCGAATGGCAACAATTCGTTCAATCTGTATTCTTTGGTGTAATTTTCTCTTTTTTACTCGCTAAATTGTTCTCTGTAATCTTTGCGTTCCGCGATGAGAATCTCCGAATTGCCCGTTCTGCTTCACCGGAACCTGCATTCAAGCCCGCAGAGGAAACCGTAACTTCGTTATCTAGGGGTTTGGGAGAAAGCGAGCCTTTGATCGATGAAAATGAGGGATTAGCGCGTGAGAGCTCGACTGTTGGCGATCTTACCGACAGCGAAGATGATTGGGAGGGTGTGGAGAGCACTGAATTGGACGAGGCATTTAGTGCTGCCACGGCATTTGTGGCGGCCACTGCAGCCGATAGCGCAGCGCAGAATGTGTCGAATGAGGTACAGTTGCAGCTTTATGGGTTTTATAAGATTGCCACCGAGGGACCCTGTAGTGCTCCACAGCCATCCCTGCTCAAGCCCACTGCTCGGGCCAAATGGTAATCATTGGTCATTTGGAGTGGATCAAGTTAATTTTTTAATAGCTGAAATCCTGTTAGTTTCTCCATTTCTCTGATGTTTAAGAAAGAGCTTTTTCAGTGATGGTTGTTTGTTTTGGTTGGAATAATGGGATGTGCATATGATGATCACCAATTGATAATGATACAATAAGCAATCCTAAGAAATATAACGAGTTAAGATTAGTTTCCACTTATATTAGCTATTGTTATGGAAAACATTATGGTCTGCCAGCTAAATAGTTTTGATTATGACACTTCTCATTAATTATATGCGATGATTTAGAAATAGGAAAATTATTCACTATAATATCTGCAATTAAAAATGGTCACAATAATTATTTCGGTTCTTTCATTGCTTAGTTTACATCACTGACGCCATGATCGATCATTAGTATAAATATTCAAAGGGAGAAAAGGAAACTTGCTGAAATATAAGAAAAGCAGTTATTGTGATTCTCTTAAAAGGAAACATTTTTAAGGAAGAAAATTTGTAATTATAAAAGAAGTAGATTTTGGTTGATAGAATATAAGTCATTACTGTTCTCGAACACATAAATTTTATACTGACTGCTTGCCATCACTTGAATATGGATTCTTGAGCAGTTTCTTAATAGGCTATTAGTTTGGCATAAGCTAGGGCATTAGAATATCTCTAAAAAGTAGTCTTTTTCCATTTTTGGTGGGCGAAATGAGTTGTGTTTAGGTTTCTGTTACCTTATAGGATACTATTTTTGGAGTCATATGCAAGATTATAGCACTGAGGAGATTGGCCTGAAAAGCATAATTTCATATCCAATTTTATTGTTTGAGAAACCTTCGATGCTGCCGCTGTAAAAGGATCGTCATCAAGGCAGTTTTAGGATAAAAAATTATATTATTGTTTCATGGATGTGTGTGCAATAAGGAGGACGTTTCAACGTGGAGAAATGTGAACTGTGTTTCTTTGGGAAATTTATTTTTCCGCTGTCAAAAGATGATATAATTTAAGTCCTGTGTGGAATTTTCTATCTTTCTCTGTCTGCCAGTTTATTGCTGATTGATTCAACATACCTTGCTACCAAAGGAATTAAAGTTCTTAGAAGAATAACATGCATGTTACAATTGTTATTTGTGGTTACTATGTTTCCCAAAAAAAAAAATGACGTAGACTGATTGGGTGGGGTAAATTAGTAAATTCTTATTCATGTTTAGCTTTGAATAGCATTTTGTTGTTTATTTCTTCGTCCATTAACTTTTGATGGATAACCAATGTCTGTGGGTTGGTGACCCTCGGCCAAAGAGTTGAAAGATTTATTTTGATTGATGTATCAGGCAAGCATGGCAGAAATTGGGTGCTATGCCTCCAGAAGAAGCAATGGAGAAATATATTGACATTGTTACTGCATTATATCCCTCATGGGCTATGGGAGCAACTGTGAGATCATAATCTTTCTTTTCAACAAAAAACTGCGTTCACCCTTCTTAACAATTGTTGTCACCATCTTTCCCTGTATGTACTGCTGGCAGAAGAACAGAGGCGAAGAGAGCAGTGATGCACCAAATGCAGGCTCCAAGGGACCTATGGGACCCGTGTTTAGTTCCTTTATATACGAGGAGGAACCTGGAAGTGAATTGTAAAGATCTTGAACTTCCTCTGTATGTTTGAGGTTCACCATTTTTGTAGTTTGTGACTGTGTTTCTATTAAAGCATGTCTCGTCTGTCATTATACGAGTTGTCTATAAGCATCTAGGACACTGTCCTTACCATCCCTATTTGATGCTTGAATTCAACTTTTCGTTTCTTTTACCTCAACTTCCAGCTTGCCATAAAGGGGGCAGTAATTATAGATTTTTTTTATTTTTTTTCCTTTTGACGTCAGTAGGTCCCCAAAGTGGAAGAGAGAGAGAGGGATGGAAGAGGAGAGAGTTCGTTCAATATCATTTCTTCAATAAATGACTGTTTGTCCAAACTTTCCTTGCTGATTCAGCATTTACTTGGAAGCTGCTTACATCACCATGTGTGTTCAAAATTTTTTTTTTTTTCAAGAATAAATGAAACTGCCCAAGTGGGCAGGGCACACTAAAACTGAAAGTTGTGTAGTTTCTTCTGCAAGCATTGTACACATGCCATTCAAATCAATTTCTGCATTTCTTGTTTACATGCTTATATGTGTAAAAGAATTGCTGTTATGAGGTCTATATTATATATGCTTGGATGGGTCGGTGTTTACAGTGGATTGGCTAACTTTTTTAGGTCTGAAAAGTACTTGTCCAGTCTTCTGTTTGATTGGATTAGAGTGCACGTATTTGTGAAGTAGCATTCAATGCAATATGCAACCTTATTATTCTTTTCTCTCAATTTAATGCTTTGAAAAGGAGAATTTGTCTTGATATATCTTCCCCTCTCCTTTGCAGAAAATTGGATGCTATACATGCCTTTGCACGAGAAGGTGATGAAGAGAAGTTGCTTAAGTGCGTTGAAAGCGGGGTTCCAGCTGATCTGAGAGGTTGGTTGACCTCAAATTTATAAAATGCTCTTCTATGTTGCTTTGATGTGACTAGCGCTGAGACGAAAACATGATATCGTTTTTAATGAAAGTCCAGGGGATTTCGGGGTTTGTGAATATACTCTTCAAACTGGTTAAATCTCTTTGAAGGAGATAACAAATTATATAACAGAAAAGATGACCTTCAAGTAGTAAAGTTCTTAAAATTTGTTGCATATAAAAAGGGAAAGAGGAATACTACCAAATTTATTTTCGTGTTTTGCCTGCATTCCATTTCTAGCCGGCAAATAACTATTCTGCTGTTAACAGATACAGATTTGTGCATGTGAAACAGATTATGTTTTCTCTCCTGAAATATGTTAACTCAAACTGATGCAGATAGTGAGGGTCGTACTCCTTTGCACTGGGCTGTGGATCGGGGCCATATAAATATTACAAAGTTGCTCTTGAACAAGAATGCTGATGTTAATGCAAAGGTAGATGGCAATATTTGTTGTCTGCCTCCTGCTAATTCTCCTATTGAATATAAATAAGGAAAACCACCTCCAAACTAATGTTCCCGCTTACTAATTTATCATTTTATTTGTGACTTGGAGAGCTAGTTTTAATTGATAAAATTTTAATTACATTTATTTCGTGCCCTTTCCCTCCAATTGATATATTGATAAAATAAGGTCTGATTCGTTTATTTTTCTATTATGGGTTTTTCTATTTTCTAATGGAAATGAAGAAAATATAAATATTGCTATTGGATAATCTAGGAGGATTTGTTTATCGAAGCAATGGATTAAGCTTCTTTTTATTTTTACATCCGTTGGTGCTTAAAATTATGTTTCTAATTGAGTTTCAAAATTGCTAATCTTGTTTAACGCACAAACATTTTACGTGATCTGCTGATGATGACACCTTTATTGCGGATATGGCAAGGAGGCTAGTAGCTTACTTTCAAATATGTAATATGATTGAATTGTTGCAGAATGGATAGTTTTTGTATATAATTGTGGGAGTTGCATTTAGGTACTTCTGTGGTCTTTTTTCATCCTTTCTGAGGATATCCCTTAGATTCTCAATCTCTCTTTCCTAAACCTTTACTTATTCTTAATCAGTCCAAAAATAAATATTTTAGCTCATATATTTTGAATATAGGTAGAAAAAAAAAGGAATAATGCATTCTTAGTTCCAAATCTTTGTTTATACTTCTTTGTGATTTTTTTCCCACCGCTGTTCCTGTTGTTAGGATGATGAAGGTCAAACACCGTTGCACTATGCTGTTGTTTGTGAGAGAGCTGCTATTGCTGAGTTACTAGTGAAGAACAACGCTGACACAAAGATAAAGGATAATGATGGCGACTCTCCGTGTGAACTTTGTGAGTCGAGCTGGCCTTGGATGCAACAAGCTAGTACGAGCGCTGATGATTAATTCTATGTTTTTCTTTCTTCCGACATATTTGATACTATGACTGATGATGTACTCGTTAACCGTTTAGGTTTCACATTTATCTAAATGTGATCGATATATTGTGTTTGCCTTTTGTGAGTTAAGCTTGCCTTGATGCAATTAGCTAGTACGAGTTATTGATGACTAGTTCTACGTTTTCATTGGTTACTAAGAATTCATGATACTATGGGAGAACGTCCAGTATTTGGTGTGCAATTAGTGCTCGGATTAAATTAATTAAGAATAATGTTATTTATCATCATAACGATGAACATATTTCACATTTCTCTCTCTCTCTCTCCCCTCTCCCCCATAAAAATTGAACCGTTATTTCATTATCATAATGATAAAGAACATTAATTCATTAATTAAGGATGCATATCCAACCGTATAAAATTAATATGAAGTGTGAGGGTTTAGGTTGTACTATTTATTCACCATTTTATAAATTAGGAAAATTTATTTAGATTAAATTACATAAATTACTTACGAGGAAATAAGAGCTAAAAAGTTCACATATAAATAAAAAAAGTAACTTATAACTAAAAAAATGAAAAATTAGCTTAAAGGGTCCCAAATCTTTAAAAACTGGTGTAAATTGTCTCTAACCTTTTCATTTTTTATGCAAATGGTCATTTTTGATGAATTTTGTTCAAAATGGCCATTACTATAAATTGCATTTGTAGTACCAATATTGGCGAAAGTAACAATCATATTCCTAACTAATTTTTTGTCTTGTTTTTATCCCCGACATTTCAGAGATTACAAATAAATCCCTTTTATTAATTTATTTTAAAAGACAGATTACGATATTGATCAGAAACTTATGTTGAATTTCAAACGGGATGGGAAGAATATCATTCGCCTGAAGGTTCATTCAACAAACTTGACATTGATGAGGACAAGTACTATATTTTATCTTCAAGTTAGTTTTTAGTTTCCAGAATTCAGCATTAACCCTCTTGATCTGAGGCAAAAATGTGTTCTGATTGGGTGAAATGTATGTTTTGACAGATTTATGAGTGTGGAAGAATTGAAACCTATGATTCAGCACCTGAATCCCAGTTAACTCACCTATGCCACATATTACTTGAGCTATCTAATGCACGGGGTAAATTATTCCATAAATACTTTACAAATTCATATCCTTAATGCAACCCAATATGAAAAAATATATTTGTAGTTCAATATTTCATACATTTTTGATGAATTTTGTTCAAAAGGGCCATTACTATAAATTGCATTTGTAGTACCAATATTGGCGAAAGTAACAATCATATTCCTAACTAAATTTTTGTCTTGTTTTTATCCCCGACATTTCAGAGATTACAAATAAATCCCTTTTATTAATTTATTTTAAAAGACGGATTACGATATTGATCAGAAACTTATGTTGAATTTCAAACGGGATGGGAAGAATATCATTCGCCTGAAGGTTCATTCAACAAACTTGACATTGATGAGGACAAGTACTATATTTTATCTTCAAGCTAGTTTTTAGTTTCCAGAATTCAGCATTAACCCTCTTGATCTGAGGCAAATACGTGTTCTGATTGGGTGAAATGTATGTTTTGACAGATTTATGAGTGTGGAAGAATTGAAACCTATGATTCAGCACCTGAATCCCAGTTAACTGACCTATGCCAAATGTTACTCGAGCTTTCTAATGCACGAGATAAATTATTGTATAAATACTTTACTAATTCATAGCCTTAAATGCAACCCAATATGAAAAATATATTTTTAGTTCAATATTTCATAAGAATTCAAGTTTTTCGTTGTTTCCAAGTAACCGGCCATTAAGAATCAAGGTCCTTGATAATTACTAATGATAATCAGGTATTGTTATACGGGTTTTCTCAAAGACTATTTTTTAATTGAAATTTTAACATTTATGCTATGTTTAATAATTTATCTTGTTTTCGCCTTTATGAGTTGGTATTGAGCTTTGTAGTGGATTTTTTGGTTGTTGTCCTATTCAATTATTTTTACTATTGTTGAATTAAAAAATGACAAGTGATTTCTATTGACTAGTAGTTTCATATTTTTATTTTTATAGTTTTTCAATATAAAGATCCAGACCAGATCGAATCAAAACTCATTGGTTCGATTCCAGTTTGTTTCTATGTCACTGTATGAGCCACATTATTTTTTTCATTCTTATTCTTTTACTCATTTTCAATCACATATTCTTCAATAAATTAATATTTTCCATCACATCAATAACTTTTCCTTCTTTTTCATCCACACATTTCCCATCATATTAAATAAAAAAATACATTATTGGAGCAAAAATGTGCATCAAACAGGGCCTATAGTTGGGTATAGAATCAATTGTTTCATTTCTAAGATTTTCATTGATACTCGGTTCGATTCTATTCCCTTCAAAATTGGACTGGACCAGCTCAGGCCCACTCATAATAAAAAGAAAGTGAAACTTACCGGGTTGAGGTAGGCTCCACTGAATTAATAAGACACCTGATGAGGAAACAAAGTCGATTTAGAGCAATACCAAGTAATAAAATACTCTCCCCGTCCCATTTATATATGCCGATTTTTCTTATTTTCTTGCCCATATATATGGTCCCGTTTCTTTTTTAAGAAAGTATTTGTGTTGTTCGTTTACTAATATATCCTTATTTAATTTTCCTAGTTATTACCAATTCGTTCCATTTACAGATTTTAATTTACGATCTTAGAATTATCCAAATACACGCGCGCATTTCCCACTTCTTTTTAGAAACATGGACAAAATTACCGCTATTTACTAATAATTGTCGATAATTAGGGTATGTTCGATTGTGCAAAATTTTCCATGGAAAATGGAAATTCAATTCCAACTTTCACTTTTGCATTGTTTGATGGCAATAATTTTCCATGGAAAAGGTTTACTTGATTTTCCTCACACGGGCACATTTTATTTGTTTTTGTTGAAAATGAATTCCCACCACTTTGGTGGGAAAAAAATTTTCAGGTTTTTTTTTTATTTTTATTTTTGCAATTGAAAAAAATTCTAGAATCTAGACATAATGGTAAAAAAAATTTATCACTTTTATTGACAATTTTCATGCAAAACAAAGCCAAACAAATGGTATTCAGTATGAAAATTTTTATATTTTTTTAATTATTTTTTGGCAATGGGAACAAATTCTAAACCAAATAGTAAAAAAAAATTATCACTTTAAATGAAAATTTTCATGAAAAACGAAGCCAAACGTATACCAAACTTTCAACATTTTTTAGGTGAAAAATTATACAAATCAAACACAATTAATTATAATTCCTAGTAAAACAAATTTTGGATAATTCAATTCCCTGTAATTCATTTTCTTTCCACCTAAATTCCACATTTGCAATCAAACGGACCCTTAAAGAAGGACAAAATAGATTAATTCTTTGCAAAAATTGTTTTTTTCAATAAAATTAACCCCATGATTGGTATGGATTAAAATCATATTTTTAATAAATTTTGATATAAGATGATAAAATATATGATTGAAAAATTACGAAT
>CAIGRP010003144.1:0-17085 GCA_903798385.1 Fraxinus cuspidata
ATTTCGCCGGAGTCCGAACGGAAACCTCTCGTGTCGTTGAGCTGTTCCCACATCCCATTCTGGAACAATCTATATCGTTTGTATATTTTTACGTGTCGGAACTTGGCTTACGTGTGCACGAGTGGGCCCGGCATCCGTTGACAATATTTTTTGAGGTCAACATCATATAATCCAAATTGGCCTGAAATAAAACGTGAGTTAAAACATAATGATAAAATAAAAAATAGGCCAGATTTGTTAGTATGCATTTTCGTGTCAAGCTTGAAGAACTGAAAACATATTTGATTAAGAAAGAATTGTTAGATCCTATAGATGCATATGTTTATGTGATTGAATTCCCAAAAAAAAAAGGGTTACCTCATGCTCATTTTCTCATGATATTTAAACAAAGTTTTAAGATTATAAACTCTTCACAAGTTGACGAAATTGTCTCGTGAGAAATATCATACCAAAATAAATACCCTCACTTACATGCTACATATGATGCATGGTCCTTGTGGGCGTTTGAATCATAACAATGTTTGCATGGAGAACAATTATGTATGTAAAAATAAATACCCAAAAGAATACATTCAACATACTTTGTTAAGTAAATGATTCATACCTATTTTATAAGCATCACAATGATGGTGTAAGTGTTAAAGTAAAATACTGTTTATTATACAATAGATGAGTTATACAATATGATCCTTACATTTTAGCTAAATATGATTGCCACATTAATGTAGAGATTGCTCTACTATTAAATATTTATACAAGTACGTATATAAAGAGCATGATCGGATTCATTTTACTCTGAATAAAGAAACAAACGAGCACTTTATTGATGATATTACAAATTACCATCAGCTAGATGGACATCTGCACCTGAAGCTATGTTGATGATATTTAATTTTGATTTATTTGATATGTCTCATGTAGTAGTTTCTTTACAGTTACATACTAAAGATGCTCAATTAGTTACATACAGTGACACAAATTATTTATCAAAAGTTATAAATAAAGACTTTGTTCACCAAACAATGTTAACTGATTTTTTTAAAATGAATATGTCAAATCAGAAGGCAATGACTTTACTTTACAAAGAATTTCCTACATGTTTTGTATGGAATGCATCCATGTGAATTTGGACTCCTCGAAAACAGAAAAATGTTATTGGTAGAATAGTCACTGCTAATCTATTTGAGGGTGAGAGATATTTTTTACGAGTGTTACTAAATCATATAAAATGAGCAAATCTTTTGAAGATTTGATAACAATTAATGGTGTTGTTCTGACTACTTACCGTGAAGTAGCACTTTTCCATTGTCTTCTTAGTGAAAATAACTATTTTGAGATGTGTTTAACTGAAGCGATTACTTATCAAATGCCCATACTATTGCACCGACTCTTCGCCAATGTGTTGACTTTATGTAACCCAACAAGTCCAAAAACTTTGTGGGATAAATTTAAACATTTTATGATAGAAAATTATTTACATAAAGGTATAACATAACATGATGTTGAGATGAAAGCTTTGCATTATATAAGTTCTTTGTTAGAGAATGTTGGTAAAAGTATAAATGATTACTGCTTGGTAGATTTTGATTTTACTGTCAACGATGATGATATGTTGAAACTATGATTGCTGAAGAAACTACGAATATTAATGTTGGGTTAGACATGCATTATACTAAGAATTTAAATAAAGAGCAACAAAGTGCTTATGATATTATTCTAGATTATGTTTTAAATGGTAAGAATGAAATGTTTTTTTATTGATGATCCAAGAGGTATCGGGAAAACATATTTATACAAAGCAATACTTGCTGCCGTACAATCTCGAAATCTTATTGCGTTAGCAACTGCATCATCAGGTGTGGATGCATCTTTGTTATTAGCTGGTCAAATAGGACATTCACGATTCAAAATTCTCCTTGAAATAAGTTCAGATATGTGATGTTCTGTAAGTAAACAATCTGCACTTGGTAAACTTTTATTAATGACTAAGCTAATTGTATGGGATGAAGCACCATTGATTCATAAATGTGCTTTTGAAGCTTTAGATAAATTGTTAAGAGACATTACTGAATGTAAATTACCATTCGGTGGAAAAGTCTTTGTGTGTGGAGGAGATTTTCGCCATTTTTACCAGTCGTGCAAAGACGAACAAAAGACGATATAATGAAGGCAAGTTTAGTTTTTTCACATTAATGGCATTCTTTTACACTGCTACATTACTTCAAAATATGAGAGCTAAATTAGATCCTTTCTTTTGCGAATATTTACTGAACATTGGAAACGGAATTGAGAAATAACATTCATGCCAAATGATTAAACTTCCTGAAGATATCATTATCAATTCGAAGACGAATTAAAATCATTAGGAGAATTAATTAACATTGTGTTTCCCAATTTTCAAACATATAGTGACAACTTAAATATTATGATGAATATAATTATTTTAACCCCAAAAAATGAATATGTAGATTTAATAAATAATATGTTACTTAAAGATATTCCAGGAGAGAAATTTACACATTATAGGTTTGATGAAGTCGTTGATAAAAGTGAAGGATTCATTCATGAAGACTTTTTAAATAGTCTAACTCCGAATTGTTTTCCTCCACATGAACTTGTGCTGAAAAAAATTGTCAAATTATGTTGCTTAGAAATATTAATCATTTTGAAGGTTTATGCAATGAGGCTAGACTTATTTGTTGTGACTTTAAACAAAATGTAATTTTAGCTTAAATTGGAACAAGAATTTCGTGGAAAACAAGTGTTTTTACCTAGAATTCCATTCATTCCACTTGAAACCGATAAACAATCAGTGCCATTTAAAAGAACTCAGTTTCCAGTGCGTCCTTGTTTTGCTATGACTATTAACAAAGCTCAAGGTCAAACTCTAGATTTTGTTGGCTTATATCTTCTTGAACCTGTATTTTCACGTGGTCAATTATATGTTGCATTATCCAGGGTTAGAACAAGAGGAATATAAAAGTTTTGATTAAACCTTCCGTGAAACATAAATTACATACTTTTTGCACAAAAATATTGTTTATCATGAAATCTTGGATTTAATACATAGCAATTAATCATTTAAGCAATGCTTATACCATTTTGGTTCAATAAATACAAATATACTTCTTATGGTTAGAATTCTACTATATGTTTTTTTTAGAATCATCATTTAGTTAGTAAATGGAGCATATGAAATTCATAGAATAATCTTATATGCTACATTCCTTGTGATTATGATTGATAGATTATTCGAGTTTAAGTAATGGTGTTAAATTAGTTTGTTATATTTTCATCTTTGTCTTTATAAAGCAAACTTCGTAAGCAATGCTCATTTCTTCCTTGTTCTAAATCATGTTATAGGCATTTTTTTTGATTTATTTTTATTTCTTATGTATATCCAATTTTTCGTATTTCGAATTATGAATGTGGTTTGGCAGTATATGTTAATTTACTCCACATCTGTTCAAAAAATTTTCTCGTATATATTCAGTCGTGGCTGAGTATAGCGTCTAAATTTTTCCAATTTATTGATGAGACAAATTGGCATTCGTGCTTTAAAAAGTTGTCACCATTCATTTATCCTTTGTATTACCACTCTTGAGTTTAAAATTGCGGCATAATCAACTATCATTGGAAAGGTTTGCTCATATGTCTTGAGAAAAAATAAATTGAAACTTATTATATAATTAGTTGCCTCACAGTAGAGAGATTCAAGACACTTCTACTGCTATCTTTGTATGCGTTTGGTAATGGTACAATATTGTTTAGTCTCTTCAGTAACTTTTGTTGAATTTTCTCCTGAGCATGCAAACATTTTTATGAAAGTAATGTATTTTTAGATTTCTAAACCCAATTGCAAATCCAAAAAAGTCAGATTCAGATGGTGTTCGCGCACTCAGAGACGTTTCCATACGCATGGAGTCGATTTCCTGCAATACGCGGAGACACCGCTAAGACGTCACCAAGACGGCAATACGGAAATCATGCTTTTTTTCATCACTATCTCCCTGTTAAAAAAATTGATATTCCTTTCTTTGTGGTTTTCCAATAATATATTTATTTTTTATAATTGGTCAATCTTATAAAATTCAACAATCTCATATAACAACTTTACAATTTAGTCATATATTTTAATGAACTGATTTGCTTGCACCAAGTACCTTAACGTATAATAATCAAATATAACAGTAAGATCTAATCATATTTATTTACGTATATAGCTTGTACTTAATGAAATTTCACTTCATTGATTTACTTGCCCATACCTTGATGAAATTTCAACAGTCGACTGATTTGCTTGCCCATACCTAATAGAGCACTAATTTTTTTCCTATACTGATACTAATATATTTTAAACTTTGATTGACAATTTACAGTACACAAATACTACACTTGTTTATAAAAGGGCTTCAACCGATTTTTCAACAAAAAAAAAAAAACACAAATACTAGCTTCATCAGCTTTCCAAAAAAACCCAACCTCCATTCGCAATACAATACACCCTAGAATGGAAGAACAATACCAACTAGTACCAGAAATTGTTTCAAAAATCAAAAGTGGAGAGCTAATGTCATTATGGTAGAAAAACAATCGCCAAAACCTTCAAATCAAGGTAATAGAAGATACTTACATTTGATATGAATGGATACTCAGGTAACTCTTATTCATTATACATATAGGTTTTAGATTTAGTTATTATTTATTATCTTCATTTACAAACTCTTTAGGCTTCTCATTGTTTTAATACAAATTCATTTTCTAGGGTAATACTATCCAAGCTAGCTTATATGATTCCAACATCACTGCTTTTGAGGATCAGCTTTTTCTCGAAAAAAACTTATACAATTTCAAAAGCTTATGTGAAGAACAATATGGCTAACTACAAACATTCAACGAGATCTCTCTATAGACAATATCAGGAGAAACTCGTGTTGAAAAAGTAAATGAAGATAACCTGAAATTTGTTTTTTCAAACTATTATCTAACGCCTTTTCACGAGGTTGAACAGTACATAGATACATATGCTAATTTAAGTAAGAACCTGCACGTTTTATACTTCAAATAAAATTATACACCGATAAAGAGATGCATTTTTTTCAGATATACATGCAGTTACAATTGATATCACTTCTAAGCGTCCGATTCAATCAAAAGATGGCAACTAAACATGGGTACAGGATGTCATACTTCTTGACAAGAATTTCAAAAAAATGATGCTAACATTTTGAGATTCAGTTGTTGATAGAGAATGTGTGCTACTAGCAGACAACATTGAGAAAAAACAAGTCATTTTTGCAACACGTTTCAAAGTTACATCCTTCTTTGGTATGTTGTACTTTGTATTTGGTATATTCTATTTAGTATAGTATGTTCTTCACATTACGTGACTACTTTTTTTTTTCCATAATGATATATTATTAGGTTTGAAATTGTCTACAAAAGTTCGTAGCACTTTCTTCATGAATACACCTTTCAATGAAGTAAACCAAATGGCAGAATGGTATGTAAAAGTTGCTATATTTATTGTGTTTTTTTCCCTATTCCCTACATCTCTATCCACGTATCATTGCTACACTTACTAATGTAGCAACTTATTCTCTAATAGACGATTTGGTGTTGAAAAAAACCACACATGGACAAAAGCCCACTGTTTCTCCACCTGTACGTAGTAAATTTACTTAGATTTAGAATCTTCAGGGACATCTCTTAGTGGTATCTATAAGCACCTTCTATTCTCATTCTTTTCCCAATATACATATGCAAGAAGATAAATCCAGTTATACCCTTCATTTTTCCTATAAATAATTTGTGTCAACAACGAAAATTTTATTGAGTGAACGACACAACAACCACAGATATAATCAATAACAGATCTTGGTGCATGGCTTACAACAATTGCTATCGAAGATCAAATGTTGATTTTGAAAAAACATATCTTTGTATTTTTTTTGCAAAAATTCGAATTCTAAAGCTATTCCTCGGTACTAATCACTAATCAATCTTGCCATTTTCCTTATGTGTTTATTTTTTCCTCATGTTTTCATTTATTAATACTCAAATATTATTCACCTTAGGGCTAGAGCATATGTGCAGCTCTTAGATGCGACATGTTCGCTTAATGCAAGTGCAATTGGTGAACTCGCTGAGAAACTGTTGTTTACAAATTCACAATCCCTGATGGAACAAATCAATTCTGTAAGAATTTCAACCTAACTTAATCATTTTGCCATCATGTACATATTTTATTGAAATGATAATACATAATTAACATACAGGGTTCACAATCAATCTTCTAAGAGGTCATTCAAAAAAAAACACTGTAAAAGCAACCCATACAAATGCTAGTACTGAAGTTATGGCAGCTACACCCTACACCAGCTAAGAACATCATTGACACGGACTGTTAAGAAGATTGGTCACCTCTAGTGAAGAAAGCTCTATTTAAGTCTTCATATCATTTGTCCACTTCAAAGGTTGATTGTGATGAAAACACGAATTCAAAACTCCTAGGCACAAATCCTGAAAAAGAAAAAATGGAGTAAATGATTATTGAAATGTCTTTTGGAAAGAAACTTTTGAGAAGCACCGTTTGTCCTGCTATTTTATTTTGTTTGTTATATGACATGTCATGTACTTTTGTTGTGTATATGTAGAAGAAACTGATGAAAACATGTTACTGTTAAAAAATGATATATATCGAACATGATAACTACATCATTATCTTACTTATCTTTTATATGTGTACCTTTTAGTTATCAACATTAATGGAATCAGTTTCTATTTTTTTTCCAAAATTTGTTTCTTCTTTATCCTGTCTATCAGTTAAACTAGATTTCACGAAGTTCTCTTTCAATTCAGAGTTATTTTTCAGTGCAAATACACCCACTCAAATTAAAGTTGCTAAAGAGAAACAATTTGCCAAATTCAAGTTACAACCATGTCTCCGTGCGGACCATGTGCTGAGCAGAGAACCGGTCTCCATGAGGAGACACGGAAACAGAGACCAGATCTTCGTGTTGGTCTCCGCACGGAGACACGACCGTGTCTTCGCCTATTGGATGATACACAAGTTAATTTCATTCTACTTTTCTGGTGGTCGTGCTATATGCATTATGAGGTTTCAAGAAAAATACTTAGTGAGGTAGTATGCTCAAAGAAGCCTATGAGATGGATTCGGGATAGCCGAATTGTTGGGTTCTCAGGGATTGGCTTTCAGGCTTGACCACTTGATTGGCTCTTTGTTTAAATCTTCCATATAGTGACTTATAAAAGATGCTTTTTTTCCCCTTATTACAAAAACTAACTATATATGAATGTCATGTGTTTACTTTCACAGTTTTACCAAATACCCAATTTCGTACTTTTATTACAAGTTAACATAAGATAAGCCAACATGATTTGATGCAACTTTGTTGCTGTTACAAGCTTTCCCNGTGTTTACTTTCACAGTTTTACCAAATACCCAATTTCGTACTTTTATTACAAGTTAACATAAGATAAGCCAACATGATTTGATGCAACTTTGTTGCTGTTACAAGCTTTCCCAGTTAAGCTATAAGCCCCCGTTTGACACCCATTTTGTTTGAAAAATGATTTTTGGAATGGTGATTGATGGAAGATTATATGGTTAAAAAGTAAGGAGAATTTTTGAGTTTATGTGTAATATTATTTTATTGATAGAATGTGTGGTTGAAATGAAGAAAGTGAAAAAAATGAGAAATAAAATGAGGAAAAAATGGGTGTCAAACATGGGCTATAATGTCACTCTAATGTGATGCCTTCTTCTTTAATCAAGTAACATTACAAGGTTTTTTTGTCATAGAATTAATGTGCTTACCTCTTTAAATTATTGTATTGTCGCTGTAATATAACTGGTTAGTACTTGAGTGTATGCTTCTTTTAAGAATTGTTAATTAGTGACAGTTTTTAAATTGTAATCAATCTTAAACTTTTGCTCTTTTGTGCTTATTAACTAGATCATACTATAATGCAATATTTTAAGTTATAGCTTGAGTCCACTTTCAATTATTTCTTTGTTTCTTTTCTTGGTTTCAGCTGTACGAGTTTGAATTTCTTGGTTATATTATAAAGCCTGTATTCTTCTGTAACAGAATAAAATTGAGCGTTTTCTTCCAAAGATAATTAGCTTGCAAAGATAATTAACTTGATGAAGGATGAGAATGCAATTATTCTTTCACAAGTTGCTTTTTCTTCACAACTGCTTTAAATATTTCAAACTGCTACAATTTGTGTGGTAGCCTTATTTTTTTCATTTCTGTTTCATCCCTCCAAAATTCAATTATATTCCATGAATTTAGGTTATATACAAAGTGTTTTCTTGTGTATTTGTTGTCAGACTTTATGACACAATTCTTTGTATAATTCTTAGAGAAATTGATATGCCAATATCTACATTTACGTTTTTTTTTTTCCTAAAAAACAGATTGCACAATTTTATTTTTTTGAATCATGTTTTCAACATTTATGTTAAACGAATGAATATATACAATTCACACAAGAATACTTTTACATAATCTAAAAATTCTACACTAATAACAACAAAATAATTACAAAATTCGTTCGTTTAACGCACTGTCATGTACTAGTATTTAAAAAGAATTTATGTGATGAGTGGGGGGGCACGAGAACTCCCAAAAAAAGGAAGAAAAAGAAAAAAAACGGAGCATTATATAATAGACAAGGAAATTGATATACACACTAAAACAACAAAGGAATTCTAAAAGAAAAAGTTAAAAAAGGGTGGACAAAGAATCCTTTCTTTCTTGACAAGAAACGGAGCCAATTTTACTTATAAATATCCTTTACGCAATCTCTGGATCTCCCATTCTTGATCTTCAATCGGCGAAAATTTCCCTGACTCTTCTTCAAATTTTCCTTTAATCTGCATATAAATTACCATGAGTAATCAAGCTGAATCCTCAGACTCGTAAGTCCTTCAATACATTCTCAGATCTCTGCTTGTTTTTATAAGTTCATGTACAGTAAGAAGTATATTTACTTGTATTTGATTGTTTTTTCTATTTTGGTTGAATTTTGTGGGTTTTGTTTATGATGTGCAGTAGGGGTGCGAAGAGGGATTTCAGTACGGCGATATTGGAAAGGAAAAAGGCGGCGAATAGGCTGGTAGTGGACGAGGCCGTTAATGATGATAATTCCGTGGTGGCTCTCCACCCTGATACTATGGAAAAGCTTCAGCTTTTCCGTGGAGATACCATCTTAATCAAGGTTACATTTTGTCAGCTGTATATGATATTTGATTTGAATTGATAAGTGGGTTATTTTCCCTTTTCTGCTCTATATATTTGATTTTGTATGGTTTTGAGGGTTGAATGTGATTGGGAAGTTGAGGGTGCGTGGAATTTAGTGTTTTAGATTGAGGATTTTTCGGAGTTTAAGATCTGGGCAATTTCGAAATTTAACAAAATTTGGCCTCTAAGGCATAATTGGGTTTGTTCTTTGGCTGACAATGTGTTAACAATTGGATGTTTCGAGATATATGGGATTCTTCAATATTTTTTGCTTTTATTATTTAATAACCTCTGGCCTTCTGAGATTGAATTTCTTTAATATATGTTCCGGTCTTTCATTGAAACTTTTATAAACGAAGTATAATGTATCCTTAAAGCTGAACCAGAACCAGTGATTTAGATCTAAAACTTGCTGTGCCTAATTGGAAATTATTGTTGTAGAATATGCGGATAATCATGAAATGAAGATTTGAATAAGTACCTGAATTAATTTGCTCAACTAAGTATCCTTTTTATAAACGGACATATTATAGTTGCCAAGTATCAGTTTATTGGAGCTCTAAATTTATGTTAAATTTGCTTTATAAAGGTGCATAATTTTTAGTTGTGTATGTTGAAGTTAGGATTTTATATTTAGTTTGGTTCCGTGTATTTGTACTACAGTGGATAGTTTAGTGTTTGTAGAACTTGGGTTGATTTAGGGACTTTGATGCTAATGCGTTTAGACCTGTGTTTAATACAATTTGCCATTGTTATATGTTTACTCTTTTGGTTCTGATTTCGTGTAGGGTAAGAAAAGGAAGGACACAGTTTGTATTGCACTTGCTGATGATACTTGTGATGAACCAAAGATACGGATGAATAAGGTAGTGAGAAACAACCTCAGGGTCAGGCTCGGAGATGTGGTTTCTGTTCATCAATGTGCTGATGTCAAGTATGGGAAGCGTGTCCACATTCTTCCTGTGGATGACACCATCGAAGGTGTTACTGGAAACCTGTTTGACGCTTACCTAAAACGTAAGTTTCTAAAGCATTTAAATTTGTGCGGCTTGAAGTCGTTTAGTCTAATTAAGTATTTCTTCTGCGTCCTTTCTGATACTTAATGTTTTTAAATTTCTAACTTGGTAGGATAAAACATTATTTTCTTCCTCATTTGATCTATGAATTTCTTTTTCTTTCCAATTTCGATCTATACTTCCTCAATCTTTTAAATATTAAACTGCACTAGTGAATCACAAGCAAATTAACTCTGGGAAGTGGTTTGTCTTCTGATGCATTATGCCAACAACATGATTGGTTCTCCTTGGATCTTTTCTCTTTTGAATATATCATGGTACTTTTGGTTACCTTACATTATTTAACCCCTGATTGGTAGTGATTAAAATCGTAGATTTTGATAGAAGTTGATAAAATATGTGGTTGAAAAGTTGTGGGTGGTTAAAATTATTTGTTGACTTTGACTTAGATTAAAATTTGAATTTGAATTTCCACCAAACAAGGGCTCAGATTCCCAACTAAAATAGTGTTAAGGAAGAAAAGAGCTTCTTTACATATGTATAGATCTATGAGCAAAAAGTTAGCAGCATAATTTTAAGATATGCTAAATCTTTTGCTTTTTGCCATTGATTAGTTATATTGTAGACCATTTGATTCAAAGTTTCTTCCCCCTTTTTTCTAATTCTTTGAATAGGCAATGGATTTAGTCTTTTCTCTTTTATATGCAGCTTATTTCCTTGAGGCATACCGACCGGTGAGGAAGGGCGACTTTTTTCTTGTAAGGGGAGGAATGAGAAGTGTAGAATTCAAGGTTATTGAGACTGATCCTCCTGAGTACTGTGTCGTTGCCCCTGATACTGAGATCTTCTGTGAGGGAGAGCCTGTAAGAAGGGAGGATGAGGATCGGTTGGATGAGGTTGGCTATGATGATGTTGGTGGTGTACGTAAACAGATGGCGCAGATTCGAGAGTTGGTAGAGCTACCACTAAGGCACCCACAGCTTTTTAAATCAATTGGTGTCAAGCCTCCTAAAGGAATACTGCTTTATGGACCTCCGGGATCTGGGAAGACCCTAATCGCTCGAGCTGTTGCTAATGAAACTGGTGCTTTCTTCTTCTGTATTAATGGACCAGAAATTATGTCAAAATTGGCCGGAGAAAGTGAAAGCAATCTCAGAAAAGCATTTGAGGAAGCTGAGAAAAATGCACCATCAATCATATTTATCGATGAGATTGATTCAATTGCTCCCAAAAGAGAGAAGACCAATGGAGAGGTTGAGAGGAGAATTGTTTCCCAACTCTTAACGCTAATGGATGGACTCAAATCCCGTGCTCATGTTATTGTAATGGGTGCTACAAATCGTCCCAATAGCATTGACCCTGCCTTGAGAAGGTTTGGGAGATTTGATAGGGAAATTGATATTGGTGTTCCAGATGAAATTGGGCGTCTCGAAGTTCTCCGTATTCATACCAAGAACATGAAGCTTGCTGAAGATGTACATTTAGACATCCCAATTCCCTAGATTTTTGCTCGAGTATCTTTTTTCCTACCTCATTGAAAACTTTATAATCCCATTCTAATCTCTGAAACATTTTGCAGGTTGATTTGGAAAGAATTGCCAAAGACACACATGGTTATGTCGGTGCTGACTTGGCAGCTCTGTGCACTGAGGCTGCCCTTCAATGCATTAGGGAGAAGATGGATGTGATTGACTTGGAAGATGATACCATCGATGCAGAGATACTCAACTCCATGGCTGTTACTAATGAGCACTTCCAGACTGCTCTTGGAACCAGCAACCCCTCAGCTCTACGTGAAACAGTAAGTGTGTGTGTGTATATATATATATATATTTTTTAATAATAATAATAATTATTATTTTTCCATGCTTGACAGATCTTAATTTGCTTCTTTGGATGCTACAGGTGGTTGAAGTACCCAATGTTAGTTGGGAAGATATAGGAGGCCTCGAGAATGTCAAGCGTGAGCTCCAAGAGGTACCATTTGATTCATGTGCTATGGATCCTGTAGTTATTTGTATTTGTATATTAATCAAATTTATTTGTCATGGAATAGAAACCTTTCTTTGAAACTAACTTTTGGATTCACCGTTTGTCATGTAGACTGTTCAATATCCAGTGGAGCATCCTGAGAAGTTTGAGAAGTTTGGCATGTCACCTTCAAAGGGAGTTCTTTTCTATGGCCCCCCCGGATGTGGAAAAACTTTGCTGGCCAAGGCTATTGCCAATGAGTGTCAGGCAAACTTCATCAGTGTCAAGGGTCCCGAATTGCTCACTATGTGGTTTGGAGAGAGCGAGGCCAATGTTCGAGAAATTTTTGACAAGGCTCGCCAATCTGCCCCATGTGTCCTATTCTTTGATGAATTGGACTCGATTGCTACTCAGGCACGTCACACTTCCCGCAGATGTTAATGTAATTTCTGCTTGAGGTTCTAGTTCCCCATTCACAAAGAATTTTTTTTTTTCCCCTTCCAGAGAGGAAGCAGTGTAGGAGATGCTGGGGGTGCTGCTGACAGAGTATTGAATCAACTTTTAACGGAAATGGATGGAATGAACGCAAAGAAAACTGTTTTCATTATTGGTGCCACCAATAGGCCTGATATAATTGATCCCGCACTTCTTCGTCCTGGACGTCTTGATCAATTGATTTATATTCCTCTCCCTGATGAGGAGTCGCGCCTTCAGATTTTCAAGGCTTGCTTGAGAAAATCTCCACTTTCCAAAGATATAGACCTGACAGCCCTTGCTAAGTACACTCAAGGTTTCAGTGGTGCTGACATTACAGAAATATGCCAACGTGCAGTCAAATATGCGATAAGAGAGAACATCGAAAAAGTAGGTTATATCAGCTTTCCTTCCTATCGTGGTTAATTCTGCTGTTTAATATTGCTTTTTAATTCAGCTTTTTATGTAAAGCAGAAATGTGATTCTAAATATTTGAGTGTTTTTTAAGGATATTGAGAGGGAGAAGAGAAGAAGTGAGAATCCCGAGGCCATGGAGGAGGATGTTGAAGATGAAGTGGCTGAGATTAAACCTTCTCATTTTGAGGAATCAATGAAGTATGCACGGAGGAGTGTCAGTGATGCCGACATTCGCAAGTACCAGGCCTTTGCCCAGACGTTGCAGCAGTCAAGAGGGTTCGGGACTGAATTTCGATTTGCAGAGACGAGTGCTGGTGCTACTGAATCTGACCCTTTTGCGGCTTCTGCCGGTGCAGCTGATGAAGATGACCTATATAGTTAGGTTGTTCATGTACTTCTACGAGCAACATTGCTCGTTTTATACTTATGCTATATGTTATTTGTCGCTTACCAGAGCATTTTTATCAGATTAAGCTGTCTTTAAGGGAAATTTATTACTTCTCTAAGATTATAATGGATATTTGGTTCTGCATATTCTTTTGTTTTCTATGTTATGCCTTTGTTTGGTGTAAATTTTAAGTTAAAGTCAATACTTAATTTTATTAATATATTTTATGAAATTCGCAACTTTTTAATCGTACATTTCATTAATATTTATTAAAATGGTCGTGTCCATCTGAAGTATGGCTTTGAATCTAAGGGTCCTTTCGGACTATAGGATTGGGCATTAAGTTGGGTTTGGTGAGGTTGGGCCAGTTTTGGCCCATAAAATGAATCAAAATGACATGGATCGATTTGGCCCGATCTGAAACTTACCGGCCTGGTTTGGCATTGAACCCGACCTGAATCAAATCAGTTGAGTTGGATGTTTGGGGCTTTTTTTTTTTGGCAGCCTACGTATCCATTGGAAATTTTTGGGCTAACTCGTCACATTTCAAGTTAAAAATTTCTTGTAAATTGTCAAGAAAAAGCAGAGCTCATTAGCTAATAAATATTACTTGTTTTCAAAACAACATGAATGGAAAAAAGAGATTATAAAATATTAAAGTAGGAATAAAATATTGTAGTTATCCAAAAATTAGAAAAAAAAAAATAGAATTTAATTAGAAATTAGAAATAATACAATTTTTCGAAGTCCAAACTTGAAAACAAACGAGATAGCAAATTAAAATCTGTAATTGTTCGTTTAATTTCAACTGTCCCATAATCTTCAAACAACACTCCTACAACAAATAATACAAAAAATTAGGGGAAAAAATATTGATATTACACTGATAAAGAATTGTGCACATTGCAATAGATTATCCATCTAAAAATGTTATATTAAAAATCCATGAAAGATAAATCCAAAAGGCTATCATTTCAACTAGTTAGAGAATAATAAAATCAGCTTGGTTGTGTCCTATGGCATAGGAATCGAATTTCTAGCGTACTATGATGATCAACAGAAGAAAGACTCTATCTCAACACGAGATTAAAAGCTCGAGAAAATTTCGTTTACATTTCTTTATTTGTACTAGACTCTATAGGTACAACTACGATGAATTAGAACAAGGCAAAAGCGACGTCACACCCCCATTTTTCCCTCGCTTCAAGAAAACATCAGCAGGGTAAAGACTCCCGACAGTATTATGAACTTTTAACCAATAATGTAAAAAAAAAATGTAGAAAAGCAGAATTGGATATGGCAGAATCCATGAACAAGTGAGACAGATTACTGTGCTGACCAAATTCGTAAAAATAAGCAAAACCAGAGGAGTAGAAGTAAGTATTTTGGGTCCCAAATTGTACAGAGGGGCCCGCACTGGTGGCTCAGAGGACTCAGCACTTCACGCACGCCTTCTAAAGGATTCTTGCTGTTGGCTGACTCTCCCACCCCACATTTCTACAATTCTACTTCATCACTCACATCTCCATTAAACTTCCATTTTTTTCAATATTTTTTTTTTCCCAATTTGATAATTCTATCTACGACCATTGCAAACCAGACTTAGCTCACATAATTTGTAAAACAACTTATATTTTAGCAACTCAATATTTTTGGGTGTTAAAAAATCTTGTTACCTAATACACGTTTTTTTTAATAAAATGGAAGTCTTTAGTTTATGATACTTAATTTAAAGTCATCGTCACACCCTTTACAATAAGCAATTCAAAACTTGGATGTAAAAAGGATTAGCTTGATATTCATATCTTTGTTGACGTATCTTCATAGAGATTAAGTACTCAGACTTTTCTCTCCTACTATAAGTCGATAACGAAAATAAGGTAATGGTATTCTTGATAAACCGTTAACAGTTTGTTGGGACTAGAAGTTGACATGTAAATTGAACCTATTCCATCGTCACATACGAATTCAATTGGCCAGGTCACGAATTTCATCAAATTGGTAATGGTTAACTTAAATAAATTTATTTTACATTGAAACAAAAAGTGGATCAAGTTAAAACAAATTATAATTGGATGACCAAAACTACACAAGGTGATTGAAAGATGTCAAATTCAATCATTTCACTAATAATTTGCATGTCATTTGAATCTCACTTCTTCAACCGGCGATCTGTATATCGAAACAATTAGTAGGCCCAACGTTGATTATTGCATGTATGACAATTCATAGGTACATAGTTTGTTATTTGTAGATACATACTATATTCGTTTTTGTGGTACGTTTGAAATGTTGCACTAAATATTATTGAACACTATATTGATGACAATCTTTAACTTTAAAAGAATTAATTATGAGTGATTTGAACGTCATCATTGACAAGGTGAAAATGATTTCAAATTCTGTGACAGGAAATAGCAAATCTCTTACATGCATGACAAACATCTTTTTCCTCTTATAGTATATTAGATAAAAGGGGAGATATGCACGCCATATTTTATTTTATAAATGCGCAACATTAGAATTTCATTAGATGTTCTTAATCTTTATTCATTGTCATATTTACTTATTTCACCGGAGTTACTGAAAGCATAATACCAATGACACCTCTCTTGCTTCTTTGTCAAATTGAATTCGTCATCCTACTCAAGCTCTTTGATAAAATGCTTAGAGACGAGAAATGAAGAGGTCGTATATTACTCATCTATTCTATTGGATGGAGAAACTGACTTGGCTTCACAAAGAAAGACAATTAATAATTTTTTTAAACAGTCGTTGGGTTTAGACATTAGAAAATCCTGTAAAATAGTTTTAAGGAAAGAAGAGGAAGAATATGTCCACGTCTTCAGTCACGTTCGTCTGAAGATGTGCATAGAATTATTTATTTCCAATATGAAAGGTTGGTTTATTGGTTGCTCTTCCGAGTTACCGGTTTTTCTCCCTAATCTTAACTCAAACATGAAAAAGGAACCCAAAAACTGACACAAATATCTCTCATGGACGAGTTTTTTTCTAAATTCACCTGCATTTGGTTTCTCTTTAGGAGAGAAAAAATTTATGCAACGAATGGAAGAGTTTAACATTGACTTGAAGCATGTTGATGGTGAGGACCTTTGAAGTTTGAGGTTGACATATGGTGTAAGGAAGGAAAAGTTGCTGCTTTATAGAAACACTCACTTTCTTCTTCTTCTTCTTACTCATAGATGTTCCTTCAAAGAGTGTTTTGTTGGGAAATTATTTAATTTGTCATGTGTGCCGACATATGTAATTAATTGTGTATAAATGTTATCTTTAAGTTAAGCCCAAAATTAAAGTGATCTAATAAATAATTAAGTAATTGGACTTTGGGCATCTAAATAAAGTGTGGGCCGGACTATATGTGTAGAGACCGGTGTATTTGACGATGAGCCGAATACATATGAAAACTATATATAGGATTATGGTCCCCAATTCATATGTGAAATTTTCAGTCTTTGTATCATCGCATCAATACAAGAATACAAGAGAAAACATATTGAAGAGTAAGATCCATAAACCCACAATTAAG
>CAIGRP010003149.1:0-11827 GCA_903798385.1 Fraxinus cuspidata
AATCCAAAATTTAATATATTTATAAATATATATGTAGTGGATTTGGGGCGTTACAACATAGCTATAAATTATTATTGTAATTATATTTTATAGTAACATATTAAAATGTTAATATACTTCCGAGGTCATAATACCTTAGGTGGGATAACGTCAATCCCTTATACATGTTGTTTCACAATGATGACTTTACCAACTCAACAGGCCAAGATCAAATTATGGCGATCAACCTCTCAGAGGATTCTTAAATTCTTAATAGAGCTTGCGGTGTATTTGAAGTTGAATGCTTGATTTTATCGTTTCAATTAGTTATTTCACTAATGTACCTACGAACTGCTTCTAATGTGCATTTTCAGACAGGGGCTGTTATTTCCAGATTGGTGGAAGGATGAAGCTTGGAATGTCAATAAATAATGCCTATAAAACTGCATTAGCCACTTGGCGATCTTGGGCAGAGAGTGCGATCAATCCCAAACGGACACGTGTATTCTTCCGAACTTTTGAATCCACTCACTGGAGGTGTGTTATAGTTCTGATGATTTGCCGAAATTCATTGTTTAGATTGAGTCATACTTGGAAACAAAGTGCATGTGGATATGTCCCATGTAATTAGTCCGACAGAGTGTAATAAGCTACATCTAACCAAAATCTGTTAAAATAACAAGTTTTGGTTGCTTCGGTGGACACTTAACCTCATTATTTGATAAGTACTTCCTTTCATCCATGATTTTCAATTTTATGTTAAAAACTAGAGTGAATATGTTGCAATATAGAATATAATGGATTTGTTGCTCGAATTTATTCAGTAGTGGAGCTCGTCAGAATTGCAAAGTTACGAAACAGCCATTGTCAAAAATTAGCAGGAGAAAAAAGAGCTCTATATCTGATGCTATAATTGATGCTGTGAAAAACATATCTATTCCAGTAACACTGCTGCATGTTACTCCCATGAGTGCATTTCGGAGTGATGCACATGTCGGCACTTGGAGCGACAATCCTTCGGTTCCAGATTGTAGCCATTGGTGCTTGCCTGGAGTACCCGATATGTGGAATGAGCTGCTCTTCTCATTTCTTCATTCAAATTGAGCGGAATTCGTCAGATTACTTTCTAACCTGTAAGTTCTTTTCTTCATCTGCTTATGTCTATATTTTTTTATGTTTCTACCTGGGGGACTCATATACCAATTCATATTTGAATATCCTTGTTATACAGGTTTTATGATCTTGTTTTGCCCACTATTTTCCGATATTTCTTCATTCTTTCTGTGTCGAGTTGCTGGAACTTGCTGACCAGAGAAGCCTCGGTGTACCATAATTTCTGTCAACTTCTATCTAGAAATTTCTTGAATCTCAATGTGTGTAATGTGTATGTAAAGGAATTCTGTCAAGATATTGTTGCTATGCAGAGAAATTTCATATTTTAAATGCAAAGATGATGATGTAGGTTAAGATCGAATTAATTTAAGGATTCTTTTAATTTTTGAAATTCTGCAATTTTACATGTCATGCACCTGCCAGTCTCTACTGGGCTTCTAGTCCATTGTTGTGTCATTACTGCGTACCAAACATGTGTTTAGTTTTCTACAAAAATTTAGCTCAAAATTCAACTCCAGCAAAAAAAAATAAAAATTGCCGCATGTCCCACCCCAAATAACCTGTTAGTTGACCACCACCACCTCCTCCGCAGCCAATCACAGCACTGCCACCATCAGTTAAAAAAGGGTTATGGGCGCTGGAAACATCCCCTGTACTCGCAGAGGAGCTGCAAATATATTAGATAGAAGCTCTCTTCACCAGTCTTCTGTCTCTTCCTTGAGCTAGGGATACAGGATACTATTTACTATCTGATACTGGACTTAGACAAGAGTTCTGGTTGGTCTTACGATGCATTAGTTGAGTTAGCGGAGTTCCTGTTACAAGCTGGTAAGATCAGAAATGACAAATGTGTAAGAATGCTCTAACTAGGATCGGGGGAATCTAGAAAGAAAGAGAAAAGACTACTGGAGCAGGAGTGTAGGAGCACGGTATGTATTTTAGTACAAAAACCTACTGCTACTTCCATTTACTTTTATTTGGTAGTGAAACTCTGGACAGAAAGGGTACTTGCCATCTGTAGTAGGAGTCTTACCATTAGTGCAAAAGGAACGGGTCCCTCAATGACCCACATAGAGATTGCAAGGTTATGACATCCTTGATTTCATGAAATGTTCTCTTTGTACAACCTATTTAAATTCATTTTTATTCCTTGACATGAAGCTTGTAGACTCATTACTCTTTTGATTTGACTCGTTAGCTTTGCGCACAAGTAATCTGTGGTTAAGTGCCTGGTAAGACGTACTTTGAAAATTGAAACTCCATTCTCCTTTGCCCCCGACCCTGCCTTTACTGCTGGGTATCGAACTCTATTTGGCAAATCTGCTTTTGGAGGCAGTTAAATTCAATCAACGATCCCCGCACTCATAGCAGGGCTGGGTAAACAGACCGGACATGCCAGCAAATCAAATAGCGTAGGAAGTAAACAAGTCTTAATGGTGGAAAGCTAGCAAGGGAAAAAATCCCTAGAATCATTTTTGCGTGATTTTTTTTTTTTTTTTCTGTGACTAAGTAAAGAAGATCTCCTTGGCCGAGCAATGACATCTGCTGGTAATATACTTGCTTCTTCCTAGCATATGCTCGAATATCATCTCCTATTGCTGAGAATTTTTATATTAAATACCTGCAAAATTAATGGCTCCACCGCCATGAGCATTCATGGTTTTAGCTGCCTTTCCTTCCTTGGGTTCTGCTTGTCTTTGCTCTGTGGAGTGTGTTGCATAATCAAGAAGAGGAAAAAGAAGGCTGTCCACATGATTTGATAAGCTTAAAACTAACTGAACTTACTTTTAAGTAAAATATTATTTCCAAACATGTTTTGAGTAAATGAGATTACTCTTATAAGTAAAAAAATTATTTTGAGAGACAAATGTGACAACAGAAGGATCCAAGCTTTTACGCATTGGAAAGTCCGGCACATTTTGACACTTCTAAGCCATACTTGGAAAATCTTGCTGTGAATTTCTTTGCAGACAGTTTTGCCCCTAATCTCTAAGTAGAAGTAAAATGAACTAGAGGATACATTATGGAATTTCACTTCTGTTGTATGGAACAGTTGGAACCTCATCTTCAACAACTTGAGTTGAAAGTGAAATGACTAACATAGTATTGGGATGGTGCTTGTTGGTTAGTCATCTTCAAGATATTTACATCAACCACAAGCTTTTTCTCCTTGGTAGAGCTGACTAGTGTCGATCTACTGTTGGCAAATTTTGAATGAGACCACGATAGATTTATATATCATTCAGGAAATTCGAGCTTTCCTATAGGCTTGGGGAAAAAAAAAAGGAATAAGAAAAAGAAAGAAGATTGAAATGCCAATGGTTCCATTCTATTGTTTCACCAATTGTAGGTCGTCTTGTAGGGTTAGAGCTGGACATGGTCTGGTTCTATTTTCGGGTATTTAGTAAGTGGAATCGTCGAGTTCAAACTTAATTATGGAACTGATCGAGTTCGATTTTATTCAGTTTGATTTTCGAGTTCCGTACAATAATTAATTTTTTTATTATTTACAATACACTATATTAATTCAACTAATGACATATTCAATCTTAGCTATTACAAATTTAACGTAGTTCAATCTCATGATATCTTTTACTCCAATTCTTGTTGAGTTATTTATATATTTAATTGTTAAAATCACAGGAAGAGTAAGATAGCGAGCTCCCAATTTTCCAATTCGATTTATCTAGAACAGTAGAAACGACACTACAATAGAATAACATATTTGGGTAAAATTTAGGTCAATTTGATTAGGTTGGGCTTAGACTAGAAATTAAAAATTGAAACATCATATTTTGGGTTTGAGCTAATTAATTAGTTTGAAAATTTATTTAGAAAAAAAAAGTATGATTTATTTAAAATAAAAAAATTTAATTAATTAATTTTTTTTTTGAAAATTAAGTTCTTATTCAATTCTTCGGTTCTTTTAGTCTAGAATCGAGAACTGAACTAAACTTATCGGTTCTCGATTTAGATACCCGTTTGAATATTTAACTTAAAAAGAATCGCTGAAACATAATTAAAAATATATATATTTAGTTTTACATTTTATTACTTTATCTGTTTAACAAAAAAAAAAAAATCTTTTACGAGTCCCGCCATATGACATGTCAGAAGCCTTGGAATTTTCCTAAGATTAGCATGTTCGGCTTAGACCAAATGGCTTCTCTTTTAGTAAACTACAAAAATCATTTAGTTTTACATTTTATTAATTTTAATGTTTAAATAATATATTTCTTAATTTCATAGGGATCCACAATAATTAAGATGACTTTTCACTTTAATAAAAAAATGTTGACTTTGATTTTTATTTCCATTAATCAAAATTAAATTTTGTAATCTTGCAATTATTGCAACATTACTAAAATAATTTTGCAGATACTATTGTGAGTCATGCTTTATGTTCTGGTTCAATGATTGGAACAAAAACAGGGGCGCTAACTACAACCCCCCTCCAATAGGGGGGAATCACGATTTTTGTTCCGGTCATTGAGCCCGGACAAATGGCTTTGTCCTACTATTATATTAGCTTATGAAATAGTTTCAATAAAATTTTTAAATTTAGCTTGTTTGGTCCGGATTAAAATCAGATTTTAATCCAAGTCAAAATCAAACAATCAATATTAATCATATCTTTCATGGGTCCCACAACTTTTTAACCACACTTTTCAAAAATTTTTATCAAATTTTACTAAAAATCTAATTTTAGTTTCCACCAAACACCCTTTTAATAATTAAACTAATATTCTAATTTTTAAATTTAGCCTGTTTGGTCCGGATTAAAATCAGATTTTAATCCAAGTCAAAGTCAAACAATCAATATTAACCATATCTTTCATGAGTCCCACAACTTTTTAACCACATTTTTCAAAAACTTTTATCAAATTTTACTAAAAATTTAATTTTAATTTCCACCAAACACCCTTTTAATAATTAAACTAATATTCTAATTTTGAGAGCACCATAATATACTTTTTGATCTTATTTTAATTCTACTTACATACCACTTTTTCTTGATCCCAAGCAACTCTAATAAATGCAGAATTAAAATAAAAATATCTTGTATAGGAAGAATAAAATAAAATACGTATAAACACCCACACTTCTGGAATATTAAGGAAGCCAGTACTTGCTTACATCACTGTGTAGTGCACTTTCATTCTGCAGCTGGTTTTCTCCCTGGTACGTACTGTAAAGATTTTGCCTCACTCAATTTTTCTTAATTTGTCCTCTTTTTTATTTAAATTTCCTTTGTTTTAGCTATTTAAATTACCTGGGTTTTCTTGTTTGTTCTTGTTGAAATGACTATAAGAATTCATCCTGTTTGTCGACCATGAAAATTTTGAACGATACGGGCAATGTAAGAGAAAAATCACCAAAAATGGGCTGAATCTGGATAAAGGATTGAGAATGCATTACGAGCTTAATTTAGAACAAGCAAACGCAAATTAAGTGCTAGTAAGGGGAAAAAAAAGAAGAAGAAGCTATCTTTATAATTAATTTGATGCATCGATGGTTGAAGGGGAATTTAAATTATGAAATCCACTTTAAGTTAACTTCTTGGCTTAGCCAAACATATTTGAATTTTAAGTACCTTTTTTCTTCTAGACATGTTTTGGCTTTTCCTTATAGCTTACTTTTTTTTTTTCCAGAATTTTAGTACAAAGTGTTACTTTTTAGAAAAGTAAGTTTAGCTTTTTAGATTGAGCCAAACATCACTAAGGATGGAGTGATGAAAAAGTTCGTGCGTATGCAGAATTTCTATTGGTTTTTATTTTGTGAGTTTGTATTCTCGAATTTCAGATGCAAATAATGTTATGAGAAAGTATAAGTTTGTGTGCAGTTTGTTGGGTATTTCTGGGCATTGTGATGTATATTTAAAGAAAAGTAGCGTTTCACTTGGTTTTCATAAATAATTGTAGCACTTATAACCTTTTGAATAATTTCAATCATGTAAATCATTTATTAAGAAATGCCAATTTTCGAGAATGTCTATTGATATACATTGGAAATGACTGTCATTATATATTGAATTGTTTCTATTTTCACCATATTTCACTATCCTTAGTGTAAGCTGACCTCATTTTGCATATCACCTCACGCGCGACATGGATGGATACAGAATTGTTATTTCCCAACTTAGTCAATGATGAGTTCAGTAATGTCCTTGGGTAAGGTACCTCTGTGGACTTATCGAGCATCTAGCTGCTCTAATCCTCGTCCTTTGGAGTTCTTTTTCTGTCCTCAACCATACTTAAAACAAACTGTCGATGTCAAGACCAACTTGAAGGAGGCTAATTTCTTAGGACAATCAGTATGCCAGTATCGACTCAAGCCAGTTGCTGCATTTAGTTCAGAAGAGACGCATCCCACTAGTCAGGTAGTTTTTATACTATATCTTTAACTCAATTTATGGCTAGTAATTGTTTCATCATGTTTCTTTAGTACCCCCTCAAAAAGTAACCTTTGAAAACCCGCCTTCTAGTCAGTGTGCAGTCTAATATACTCGTTCACACAGAAAATTGATTCTTCCTTTCCTCTTGCAATTGTGGACTAATAAATAAATAAAATCAATATAAAGGAAATAGGGACTTTAAAGAGAGGCAATAACTTTGAGAAATGGGATTCAATGACGGCAAAGTTTGCAGGAGCTGCAAATCTACCATTTCTATTGTTGCAACTGCCTCAGATAATACTCAATGCTCGGAATCTTCTAGCAGGGAACAAGTCTGCGCTCTTAGCCGTCCCTTGGCTGGTATTGCGTACTTTTAAGATTTTGATTAAGAGCATGTTTGTCTGAGCATAGAAAGAAGTACAAGTTGCTTTTAAGCTTCTTTTTGCCAAACATAATTGTAGAAGTTACTATTTTTACTAAGAAAATTTACTTTTCGAGAAAAGTAACTTTTAAGCTTAGCTAAACATGCTCTTTATTTTGTAAAAAATTATAAGATACATTTTACATTATTTTTCTTGCGCATAGGGGATGCTGACGGGATTGCTCGGAAATCTCTCTTTGCTATCATACTTTATCAAGAAGAGGGAGACTGAAGCAGTAGTGGTGCAGACTCTAGGAGTTGTGTCCATGTATGTGGTGATTTTGCAGCTGGCTATTGCTGAAGCTATGCCTCTCCCTCATTTCATCGTCGCTTCTATTGTGGTTGCTTCGGGTCTCATCTTAAATTGTATGAAATACTTTTATTTGCTCAGTCCCAAAATCTGGACCTTTTGGGAAGATTTTATTACCATTGGCGGTTTTTCTGCACTTCCACAAGTAAACTCTCTCTTTCAATTAACAAAACATAAGCATCAATCTTGTTGGATTCCGATCAGCATATCCGTATTCTGATTTTTGTTACCTATGGGTTGGAGTTATAGGTCATGTGGTCAACATTTGTCCCATACGTCCCAAACGCTATCTTTCCTGGTATGATTTCCTTCGTGACAGCTGTGACTTATGTTCTAATGGTAAGCATTGCATTAATGAAAACTAGTTAAACATAAACGTGCTCGAAATTTTGACATGTATTCATCTGGTATTTGCTGCATTTTTTGTTATGACCAAATTTAAAATACTGCTTGACAACATGAAAGGACAGGGCAAAGCACCATTTACGCACGATTCCTACAGCAATAGATCCCAGCCCCATCTTACAATTCATTAACATTCAATCATGGATAGACTGAGTATAAGGAGAAGAAATAAAAAACTTTTACAAGAATGTGAAGCAATGATGAGATAGGAAAAAACAAAGCTGAAGTAATATTTTAAGGTCTTCATGTCCCAGCCGCATCTGGAGATAGGAAATAAAATGCATTTTTCCCTTGTAAAATTACTTCTTGAACTTCTATGAAAAGCATCTAATATGTTGTTTGTACAATTTCTCTGTCGTATAAACTTCATTTTCTTTGTCTTCTGTTCGTGCAAAATTTTCTCCTCAATAAGTATAATGTTTTTTTTGTGAAGGGCTTTATTTATGGATTTATTCATGTAGTAGTTTTGGAGTACCGGAACTTGGACACTATTGCACTTGTACCTATTTCTTGGGAAAGATTAACATCTGCAACCCTGGCTTGACTTTCTTATGTGCTGTATGCATGTGAATGTCTAGTATAACAAATATGCACATTATGGAATAGGACATAGTTGCATAAATAGTACTACTGGCTGGAGGATGTTTGTTGATCTTTAGAATATGCGTTCTAGACTCTTAAGAGTGAGAATCTTGATTTAATTTTGCAGCTGCTTACTTTTTCAGGCTCGGATGGGCAAGCTCTCGGATGAAGCCACCGATTTTCTCGGATTAGTTTCTGGTTGGACTGCCACTCTTCTTTTTATGTGGATGCCTGTTGCACAAATGGTATCTGTCTTGTGCTCCCTTAAATATATAATATTATTTCACGTGTTCCGCTAGTATGAATTCTATTAATACCGATACTTCCTTTTCAGTGGACAAATTTTCTGAATTCTGATAACATCAGAGGTTTATCATCTGTTTCAATGTTGCTTGCCATGATCGGGAATGGACTTATGATCCCACGTGCCTTATTTATTCGGGATTTAATGTGGTATGTTATTTCTCTCCTCCCACTTTCCACTGATTTTCCATTAATTGAAATACAATCAATCCATTCTGGTTTCGACCATTGAGAAGTTGTGAAGGCTCGCCTCAAAATCCAACCCATTTATAGAATTATGTTTCACAAGTCCCATAAGCTTTATTGTTGTAACTTAAAATCTCTGTACATAATTTTTTTGCCAAAAGTTTGACTCTAGCCTACTTTAGTTTCATTAGTAGCTGAGAAATTTGCAATCCTATTAAAATTCAAGGAAGAATAAGTGAGTTAATAATAACTTATTTGCAGGTTTACTGGTTCAAGTTGGGCCTGTGTTTTCTATGGATGGGGAAACCTTATGTGCTTGTACTGGTAATCTGCTGATTGATGTCGACCAGCATTATTCAAAAAAATGTCTATTCTTTTGTTAACTTATAATTTGATTTGAAATCCAGCTTTAACTGCATTAGCAGGGAGTTCTTCTTGGCTGCAACCCTTGGCTTCGTTGTCTCGATAGGTGAGTCTTACATTTCACTTTTCTTGTATATATTTAACATCCTGCGTGTAAGATAGATGTAGGAAAAGTTACGATGATTTGGTGGAGATTAAAATCAGATTTTTAGTAGATTTTAATAAAAGTTGTTGAAATGTGTGGTTGAAAAGTTGTGGGGTCCATGAAATATGATAAAATTGATTGGTGACTTTGACTTAGATTAAAATTTGAATTTTAATCGATACCAAACAGGTCTTAGTCAAAAGCTTGGTTGTGCTTAAAATTTTTTTTTTCCCTAGAAAGTAAGTCAAGATCTACTTTCTACAAAAGCAAGTTTTGTTGGTAAAAAGAATAATTTTGAAATTCATTTTGGCAAATTGACTAACTTATTAGTAAGTTTGACAGACTTTCAAGCACAACCAAACATTTCGTAATCTGTTTGATCTTTCCTCCTCATCCTCCAGGTATCCAACATGTTTAAATTTGAAAGGATTAGCACACTCAACTATATATGAATCATTGAGAATGTCTTTCGAGCCCTCCTGTTTTCCTAAATTGACATTCTTCGTTTCCACATTATGCGCACACGCCACACTGTTGGCTGATGATCCGTGTTTTGAATATCCTATGGCCTTGTTATAGGAATCACTCTGTGGAGAGATACACAAGCTCATGGACACGGTTCACTAGTCACGTCGTTAAAGGAGTTAGTTTTTAGTCCATGATTCTCCTCCTCCTCTGCTTCTGTTATATCTCTCCACCATGATTTTGAACCCGACATGAAGTCGTATGGTGGTTGCATATAAGGAGCACAATAATTCCTCATCAAGATGTCGGCTTCAGAACACGATAAGATACTGATTTTTAGTCTTCTTGCTCCGTCCTTATGAAACGGGATGAGTTTCTTGAAGCAATCTGTTGCATTTACAACGATTGCATAACCACTTTGTATAATCTTAGTAATTGACAAGGGAACTGAAGTCATGTTAGATTTTTGATTGTCTACATGACATGTAATATTACCTCGTACATCGATGTTAGAAAATACTCTATTCTTGTTTGTTTAAATAAAGTTGAAAGTTGTACCATTAAGCAAGTGTTAGGGTAAATAACACAGAACATCCTTACCTTTCAATGTTATTGTGCAAAACGTCCTTATCTTTCATTTTTTGGCATTTTCACTCCTACCTTCCACATTTCATTACGTAGAAGGTCCTTTTCAACTATTTTTTTTAATAAAAGACGATTTTATCCTCCTATTCAAATAAAACAAAAACAATAAGATGAATAATCAACTGCAATTATAGTCCTTAAATTTTTAAAAAATTACAACAAAATCATAAATTTTCCACCACCACTACCACTTTCACAATCATATAGTCCTTAAATTTTTAAAAAATTACAAAGAAATCATAAATTCTCCTCCACTATCACCACCACCACTTTCACAACCTACCAAATTGCTAGATCCACATGACACCACCGGCGGGCAATGTGGTTGAATGTGGTGCTATGTGGATCTATAAGTGTCGGCTTGGTGGAGTTGTGAAAGTTGTGTGGTGGAGAATTTTGGACTTAATCTTTATTATTTTGAAAAATTTAGAACTATGATTGCAATTAGTTGTTTATTTTTTTCTTTTCTTTTTGTTTCATTTGAATAGAAGGGTAAAATCGTCATTTTTTTAGAAAAATGGTTGAAAAGGACANATTGCAATTAGTTGTTTATTTTTTTCTTTTCTTTTTGTTTCATTTGAATAGAAGGGTAAAATCGTCATTTTTTTAGAAAAATGGTTGAAAAGGACATTTTGCGCAATGAAATGTGGAAGGTAGGGGTGAAAATGCCAAATAATGAAAGGTAGGGACGTTTTGCACAATGACATTTAAAGATAGGGACATTCTGTGCTATTTACCCCAATTGTTAGGAGATTTTCTCATGCAAGTTCAAGATTTACGCCTTTGAAACTTTGATGAATTCGTTCAAGCATCATAAATGTTTCTCATTGGAATTTATCTACGACTTTCTTATGCGCTCTTCTTGCTTTATACTAGATACCGATATATGTCGACTTAAAGTATGTTCTTGTGTTTCTCGGGTTCGGCCAAAGATCAGCTCCTACTAGTGAATTACAAGTGCTCATCTGTTATTGCTCTTTACACGTCCTCGAAAATTTAAACACATCTATAAATAATGTGGCATGTACTTGGAATAGGGAGACTCACATCAGTTGATTGGGCATTGATGATTCAATTGGATTGGACCATTCAAATCAAACTATCATCTTCTTGATCTTAGACTTGGTCCAATAACCCTTCTTGGTCCATTTCCTTCTCTTTTTATATGTGGGTCCATTTGCACCTAAGGTATGTTTTATCAAAACCTCAGCTAAATTCTCGGTCACCCATTTTTCTTGCACTAATTCTTCTCATTCAAACAGTTAACTTCATCGTTGGAGTGAAAATGATCATTGGTTTTTTCTGGAACGGTGAACTTAGCACCCTGACAGTGTGTTTCAATGTGCAGATGATGCATAAGTAAACGAGAAAGTGACCTGGATCTGTTGACCATTTGATCGGATAGATTTTAATGTTAACAGTGTTAAAAAAATCTTCCAAGAAGCATTAAAGGGAATGAATTAAAACATTGGGGGAAAAAAAAAGCATAAAAACACCAAGTTAGGTAGCGTGTCA
>CAIGRP010003155.1:0-12392 GCA_903798385.1 Fraxinus cuspidata
TTGGTTCAAATTTGAGAGTAAAGAGTTTTTAGGAAGTGCTTCTAAGTTCTAACTTAATTTAAAGTTACATTTGAAAGATTCGATCTATGCGACTCATTAGCACAATGATGTTGAACTCAGTACTTTGGCTGCTTAAAGCATCTCCAATTGTGGTATAAAATTGAATGTAAATTGGCATTGCCAAAACCAAATTTGCATTCTCATTTACTTCCCGATGAATCTAAATTCAAATTTTGCTCGAATGAAAAGATTTATATCCATTTTTTGCCCCTTGTGGATGTAAAAAAAATGTTAATTTATATCTTTTTTACATTTTCCGTCATAAAATGCAATTTTCATTTCCTTTGCATCTCTTGTAGAGATTTTCGGTTATTTTAGAGATTTAAATCACAATTTAGATTTATTTTACACGTGCTTTTATGTGGGTAATAAATCTTTGTTTCGCTGCACTGCAATAGTGAACATAAGTCATGACTTGTCAAATCCGGTTGCCATGGCCGGGGACATATTGTTACCTCTAGCAGTTATTTTAGTAGATAGAAGTTCTGCAGGTGAACTGACATTCTATGAGTGGTAGTTGGCATTAAGATTTAATTGTTTGGGTCTAATTTCAAATTTTTAGAGAAGAAATATTGTAAAATTACGTAAAGCCGTTTGAAAGAGTTAACCATTTGGTTTTATTACATTGTCGTTTGCTTTTTATAAAAAAATATCACTTTTCAACAAGAATGATGATATGTAGTCCCAATGGAGATGCAATTCTAGTTTGGGTAGCTCTAGATGATATAATAAATGAATGATGAAATTAAATAAGTCATTTAATTGTACTTATCATTTAATGTTATATTGACGCGACCTAGACTTTGGTTGCAAACTCAACAGGGTTAAATAATATTTATCTTCCAACAAGCACGCTTAGCAAGTAATAATAATAATAATAATTGAAATGCGTGCCTGTTTGAGCTTCATTATAATTTAGTTTTTGAAAAAAAAAAATTGTATTTTGTAATAGTGATTTTTTGAAACTTGTGATGGAAAAATAAGGGAAGGTTTTGTGTTTATACGTAATATTATTTTATTGAATAATGTATTTGAAAATGAGAGAAAAATACATATTTAAATTAATGGAACCAGGGGCTAAATCTCCCTAGTTACTCGGTTGGGTGATGGTCGCAATGGGTCAAGCCAGGATTGGTTTACCGATCAAGGGGTCTAGGCTCTAGTCTACTTGAGCTAGGTTGGGCTAGGAAGTGAGCCCTTCGATTTTTGCTTCTTAAAAGAATAATAGAATTAATTCCAAAAAAAATATTTAAAAATAACTGAAATTAAAATATTTCAGGACAACTTACAAAATATCCTTAAAATTAGCATTCTTTTGAAAAATCATATATAAAGTATTTTAAAAGTAAAAGGTACTGTGTAAATTAAGTGTCACTTTTTAATACAATGTCACTTTTATAAAAAAGTGACGATGCCATTTTTTAAAGTTAAGTCACTTTTTGTGTCACATTTTTATTAAAAAAAAAAAAAGTGAAAGCAATGTTACTTTTTTAAGTTAAGCGTCACTTTTTTATTAAAAAGCAATGGTTGCCACTAAAAAAAGGAGACAAAAATTTCAATAAAGTGATCGAAAATAAAATAAAAGAATGTTGTGTAAAATTATGTGACGCAATGTCATTTTTTCAAGTTAGGTATCACCTTTTATTAAAAAAATAAAAATTTGATGTTTATAACTAAAAAATGTGACAGAAACTTCAAGAAAGAAAGTGACGAATACTAAAAAGTGAAAGAAATTAAAAAAAGTGACAATCACTCAAAAAAGTGACAAAAATTCAAAAAAATGAAATTATCAAATATTAATCGGACCACAAAAGTTTTAATTAAACACACTATGCCCACTAAATACTAAACGCAACTTTTTAAAGTTCATCGCTTTTTTATTAAAAATGAAATAAAATATTACTTTTATTAAAAATTGATGTTTGACACTTAAAAAATGAGATAAATTAAAAAAAAGTAACTAATAAAAATAAGTCACATAAAAAAGTGACAAATACTAAAAAATGACATAAATTAAAAAAAATGACAAACGTTCAAAAAAGTAACAAAAATTTAGAAAAATGACACACACTTAAAAAGTGACTAAACACACTTTCTTTTATGGTCAACCGGTCAAGTTAAGTATTAACTAGACCAAAATAGCCCCAATTCAAAATTTAAAAATGTGACAGAAATTCAAAAAACGTGACAAACACTCAAAAAGTGATAGAAAATTTTAAAAAATGACAAATAGCGTCACTTCAAAATAGCTTTAATTCAACATTAAAAATTTAAAATTAGAAAATCCTCTCAAATCCGAGTAGGGCATCAAACCCTCAAATCACCAAAACAAACCTAGCCTGATTTTATCATTCGCGTTCGAATCAAATGCCTTCATCTTTTCTTTATGCAAATATCATAGAGATTTTACAAATAAGATTAAAAAAAAGAAAAAAGAAAAGAAAAGAAAACGAAAGAGAAGAGGCGTACATTGGAAGTGACAAAATTTTGAAAAAATGGCAAATACTAAAAAGTGACTAAATTTAAAAATTTGACAAATTACTTTGGTGCCAATAATTCAAAATCACCATATTGTCTACACATGAAACGCATGAATCGTTGTATATAATTATTTATACATCATGTATTTAATATAGTAATGTTCAACAGACGATTGGTTTTCTTTCGATTATCCATAGAAGCATTTACACTTTTTAGGCCGTTGATTAACCATCATAACATCTATCAACAGATTCCAATAGAGAGGCCTCCTCTTCTGCAATTGATTTTACCGAATCATTCATTTTCGGAGACATGCCTTGTCATTATGACCAATAGTGCAATGATCTCAGTTTTGATCAACCTAAATAACTCAAAACTTTTCAATGCTTTCGTAATTTCCGAAATGTATTGTTTTAATAAAAAAGAAATAAAACATGAACCATAGGGTAGCTACCATTATAGCAAATATAAACTTACTATTAGGATCACGACGCAATCACAACAATCGGGTGGAAAACATTTTCCACACATGTAACCAGCATCAATTCAAATGCCAAGAATTAGAATTAAGTTAAAACAGAATTCCATGGAAACGGCATTAATCAGTTACTATGCAAACTTGAATATTGTTATTTGATCCAATATAGTACTGATCAACTTTTTTGAGCCAACCCACTTGCATTGCTATTGTTCATCACAAAAGTATATCTCCATATAAAGTTCTCAAAATAGCATACAATTTTTTAAATTAATCAAAAGATAGAATTTTTTATTACCAAATCCTCAATTAACGCCAAAATTAGAAGTGAAACAACAATTTGTTTACATCAAACAATTAAGATAAACCCAATATTTTTCGCTACCAAAAATACCCAAAAAGAAAGAAATATCAGATTAATCTAGAAGTTATCTAAACTTCAAAATTCTGAACTTTCTTTCATTCATTGCAATTAAACAAAAAAATTCACAAAGCAGAAACAATATACTCTAAAAATTTCAATCATATCCAACTGGGGTACACATACCCAACCCAAAAAACTTTCATACTCCACTTTGATCATAGAAAGTGTGGCTTTGAAGAAAGGCAAAACCAGACCCAAAACAATAACAAAAAAAAAAAGCACAAAATAATATCTAGATGTATAAAGAATAAGTACACACATGCAAAGTGAACCTAATGGCTTTCTCAACGAGTTTTGGGATGTAATTCTCATCGAATCAGCGGTGGCTGGCATCATGGAAACGGGCTTAGTCTTGCTCGTGCCACCACCCGGAAGTTTCATTTGAAGTATCTAAGTAGTTTGGGAGTAGAGAGTTGAAAAGCTTTGCTGTGAATGGTTTGAGAGTTTTTTGGAATCGAGGGTTTTGATTTGGGGTTGTGGGGTTTTAGACGTATTTAATACGCGAATAAATGTTTTAATTAGTTTTAAAAGTACTATTCAAAATTCTCACTTTTTGGGGTCTTTGACCAAATTTCCCCAAATTTTATAGTTTTTAAATAAGCCTATGTTTGGTCCCATTTTTTCAAAAATTCATATTCAACCATACAATCTCTTATAAAATAATATTACACATAAATCAACAAAAAATCTTATTTTTTAATCGCGCAATCTCCAACAAAATACTACTCAAAAATACATTTTTTTGCCCAAAAATGGGGCTCAAACAAGGATACGGTCTTGAGCTCGATTAATGAGACCCCAAGCTACCCATGGAATGTACTCTCACGAGTAGCTAAGCTACACATGGACTGGATTCTCACGAGCCGACTAGCGGCCCGAGTTCATTACTACTCATGATGGCGTGATGATTTGTTTTGTTTTTAAAATCGAAAACAATAAGATAAATTTGTTTATTTTTATAGTCAAAGCAATACAATGTTCATTAAAAAGGGTAAGACCTATATTTAATTTTCAATTAATAAACTTCATCTTAGGGGTCCAATTAATAAGCATAATGTTTGGGAAGAATTTATAAACGGTATAATTCATAAACAGATAAAAAAAAGATTGAAGAATACGATTATGGATCTATTAAATTTTGTGATTGAAAATAATGTTTGATCAACTTTAAATTCGCCAAATGAAAGCTAAAGCTAAAAAACTATATTAGGATTTGAAATTGTGCTATTGACAACTAAACCAATTTACAGTTTCTTTTTCGATTAATATCATAAAATTTGTTATATAAAAACAAGTTAGAAGCGGCCCCAATTGGTTGGCAAAAAAAATTGTTACATGGGATCCTTTGATCAATTTAACATTGGAACAAATACATCAATCAATAATAACTTTACATAGTCGGTTTCAAATTCATTGGAAATTGCATAAATTCCTCGTGCTCTTGCCTTCTTTGTTATGTGTTGGAATCTCAACTTGCTATTTCGTTGGCGGTTTCTCTCCATATATTTCTAACACATTAATACATAATATTTTTTTTAGCTAATGAGAAGTCGCCAACAAATTATATATTACACGTTAGCATCTTCTCATTTACTAAAAAATAATAATTTATTGGATTTTCAAAAATGTATAGATGAACAACAAGTTCAAGATCGCAAATCTGAACTCCTTTTAACGAACTTTTGTGACACATCAAAAAGCTAATTTCCCAACCAAAGGGTATGAAATACATCGGACCCCCGAAACATGCGGAAAAATTTCATCTTTTTCAATGACCAACAAATTGATGATGACAGATATTAGTTGGTTGCCTTATAATTTACTTTTCTTAAACATGCACATTCAAGAACTAATTAAACACTATTTATTAGTTAGGCCTATCTAATTATATAGTTATAGGGGTGTTAATTCATGCTTAAGCATCTCCTTGTCATTCGATTCAGAATAATGCTACTTGTACATAAATAGTTACATAATGATTTAATTTACTTGGTTGAAGTTTTTTTGATCCAATCATATCTCACATGTATAAGTAAACCATTATGTCAACCTATTACATAAATGTAAAGTAATCGAGTAATTCACCCCTTCCCTATTGTAACAATTTAGTTGAATTAATAACTAATAACTCCATGATTTCATGACTCCCCATTGAAGGCAAAGAGGGTTTTATCGGAGCTAGACATTTGAGAGTCACGTGATAATGTTATTTCATATTCATGCAATTGTTCAAGTACGATGGCCGTCATTAACTGATGTCCATGCCACTGATTTCTATCATTCTAAGTTACAATATTTATGTGTAGTTACATGATTATATAAAATTCAATGTACAATGACTTTATCGACGTTAAATTGCGAGTACAATTACGTCAAATGGAATTTTGCCACAATTAGTATGTTGAAATAACTCGTTGAGAGTTTAAACTCATGAAGTGTGGGAATTTTTTATTTGTATATGTATTTAACGCTCAGTCACGTGCACGTTGTGTTTATTATTTCAATAAAAGCTTGGCACGTTAAATTTTTGAAAATTTATAGTTGTGATATTCGAACACCAAACCACTATGAGATCAAATACCATGATGAGTCATATTATCTAAAAACTTAAATCAAAAGAAATTAAACCATTTAATTATTTATATTTTATCTTCGAAGAATCGCATATAGGAGTAATAATCATCATCAACAGACTTGATTTGATATTTTGTTAATTTCCATTAGTATCTTTTTAGACATTTTAAATGCATCCATTAATTCATATGGCACATTGGCACTGACCTTCACTAATAAGCACTCTTCCCTTCATATATAAATGTTTTAAGTAGCTTTCACTACCTATCCAACTGCCAAAAGTTACTATAAATTGTAAGACAATTTCATTTGATGAACATATACTTAGCTGGCCATTGCATTTTGGGAACAAAATCATAAGAGAAGAAACCTATTGAATCAATGATATCATTGCAATATCTTTTTTATAATCATATGGATCAGTTTCATATCTATTACTTGGTGCATTTTACTCTCCTTCATAGGCTTCGTCATCCAGAAGTTTGACATTTTTTTGCAGATCGAGCACAGATTCCAACCATACTCGGCGTTGACGGGAAATTGCTCGATAACTTTCGAAGTCGATATATTTTTGGGATTTTGGTTGTCAAGAATGAAGTCTCCAATGTACAAGAAATATGACAGTGCAGATTATTTTGACTATGAGTTTGATTGCCAAGCAAATTTTAAACAGGTAAGTACTATAATCTTTAGTTGTATGATTTGTGTCTTCCTCTTTGTTTTGATACTTCTATCAATTTCAGTTTCTTGACGAATCAAAAGCATGCCAAGGAAATTCCAAGACAGAGACTCTTGAAAAAGTGGGAATTAAGGGACAATTACAAGCGGAGAAAAAGAACAGAAAATCATGGAAAAATTCCCTGTTTTCCTGGTTGAAAACCGATAAGAAGAACAAGTCCGTCGTGCAGCAATCTCCAAGAAATGGCACCGTCGGTTCTGATCCGAGGCATGGTCCATTCTCGGGTCCAGTCCGTGGAAGTGGTGGTGGTAGCATTACTAGCAGACCCCAGAATCCAACATCCGGACCCATCGCCAGTCTTTTCCTTTCGAGCAAGAGAGTCGAGGACGAGGTGCCCTATGTGTCTCTTGGCCAGCTTAACAATTCTCGTGCTGTTCAATCTTATGGACCTGTTTACTTGGTGACTTAGTATAGATCAGTAAAGAATATCCTGTACTGTAATCGTGTTTATATCTTTCAGAACATCCAAATTTTCAAGAATCTGGCTTGATTCATGACTGTCGGTTGGTTATAATTCTCTAATTTTTGTGAGTAAAAGCAGAGGGGCACTTACACCCCATAATATGGTGTTGAATGTACAAGACAGCCTGGTTTTAACCCCCTGATTAAGAATTGATGTATTCATTTTACCATTCAAATATTCTGCTGAAATATATGGCTATAGATTTTGACAATAACAATGGAGAAATTTTCACTTGTTGCACTAATTGGATGCATACTCGAGTGCTCCATCGATGGACGGGGGACTTACATGAATGATAAGAACAATGTAGATTCGTATTACTTGCAAACAGATTACGCTCCGTAACATGCTTGATTCATGACCCCTTTAATGATTCAAAAACCTTTCATTTCTTGGAACACTGAGTTCATGCCCTCGCATGATCCATGAATGGACAGGGTCTTGCATGAACGATAAGAGCAAGGTGGATTCGTACCTCCAAAAAATTTACGCTTCGTAGCATGCTTCATTCATGCCCCCCTTCAATAACTCAAAACGTGCACATTCTTGAACACCTAATGCATGTATGGCACATAGTAATAGACATGACTCGACTATATAATACACAACATTTTCATTTCTTTCTTAATACTGTCGAGCATGGATTTCCTACCAAACATGAAACTTGTAAATTGTTTTCAAGTCCGCAAAACATAATCTGTGCACTTTCCTCCTACACTGGTCTATTGCATCCAACAATCAATAGAGGATAGTAACCAATCAAAAGCATGAAAAGAAACTAAACACATCAAATGCATAAGAACAAAACTCGGAAAGATTTCTGCAATTGAAATAAATTTCCTATGATTGAAACATCCCAGCAGTACATACATAATAGCCAGCAAAGAATTGACCTGAGATTTTTACCTAATACTCTTCTGTAAGAGAAGATGGACACATTTCCATTCTCAAACAGAGAAGCCAATCTATGTATGAAAAGCAACATATTCACTTCCTATGTTATATAAATAGGCTCCCAGAAACAAGGAAATGCTTCATTTAGAGTGCGGATATCAAGGGGCAGCCTCTCATCTGCATCAAGAATTAAAAGAACATCGAACAAATAAACTTTTTCATCCGAGATTGATCGTCTCCAAAACAATCCACCAACGAGTCAAGGTTTCATTCCGTATAGTGTCAAACTAATATGGTGGAAGTACCCACAAATGACGATTCTAGACTTGCCGAAACGATTTTAACCATCGACTAGAATGCCAACGACTTTGGGCTAACGAACGTGCATTGTAACTACCAACCAACGTATTAACATATTACAATGAATAAACCAACTTTGAAGCCTCTACTTCCTTTTCTACAGATCAGCATTTCTCGGACTGCAGGGATTGATCCTTTTGTTACCACTCAAGAGCCTTTTCAATGACCTCAATCGTGTAGGCACCGGAGATTTTTGTTCTTCCTCGTCATTAAACTGCCTTTGTATATCAATCACCATCATGCCGTCCGGCCTATTACCAGGCGACTGGGATGATGATGATGATGAAGTACTAGGTGTCTGTGAGGAAGGGGCAGTGGTACTAATTCCACTGCCATCCTCCAAACAAGGACCCAATATGCTAATCTGAGTTTCATTACCCCAAAACAACACGTTGGTAGGGAAACTTGGAACATCTGTACCATTAACGCCTGAATTTTCTCCAATTGGGGTTTGTAATATAGTCTCAAGTGTTGATTCAGTAGTTACAGAATTCGAAGAGGATTGACTCGAATTTGAAACCGGGTTTCGACAAAGAGGGCAAGTTGAATGTGTTTGGAACCACATATCAATGCATTCAACATGAAATCCGTGCTTGCATTTTGGTAAAAGCCTGGCTTTTTCACCATCAGAAATCTCACTCAAACACACTGCACATTCTAATCCTTCTTTATACTCTTTGGGATCAAATACGACTACAGGTATAGTTTTGAGCATCGCCGAGTCTAGGCCGGGGCAAGCAGTGATAACAGTTACTTCTAGGTGCCCACCAGCGAAATCAAGGTTGCGGCGGCGGCGATGGCATGTGGTGGTGGCGTTTTCTTGGCGCCGGTGACAGAACCATTTGGCATAGAGGTGAAGACAGAACACAAAAACTGCCACAAAGAAAAGGATTATTATAGCCACCACGAAGATTTTTCCTATGAGCTCAAGCACATCTGTATCACCAGAATTCCCATACATACCAGCTGAGTCTCCCATATTCTATGACAAAAATCAAGAAATCTTTTCGGGATCCTCCCAAATTTTGAGTTTCTATGACAATCAACTCGGGACTTTTGGACAGCTTAATTATATTCTTGGAATTCCAAGAAAAAATTGAGATTTAAACAACACGCAGTGATTTCTCAGCATTTTGAGTAAATCCCACTTTTGGGACTTGTGGGGGATTCTTTGAAATTCCAAGAAAATCTCGAAATTTTGAGCAAAACCCAGAAAAGGATGTTTCTAGTACACAATAGAACAGCCGACAAGAACTCATATAATGGAGGAAATTTCAGGTTTCAGGTTGAGAAAGAGAAAATGAAGTTAAATTTGAATTTTTCAAACAAATTCAGATTAATGTGAAGATTGCTTCTGGTATTTAAACGGAAATAATATGATGAGATTTGGGTCAAAAAATTGGAAATGAAAATGACGTTGACAGTATCGAAATAGCAGTCAGCGGAGAATGGAATAACGGGGAAGATGAATCTACACGGAGGTGTTTTGGATTGGCTGACAAGAATTCAACTACAAAATCAAACTACCTTACGAGACTTTTATCGTGGCTTTTTGAGGGGTTTTAATTTGCTTTTAGATTAGATGAAAGACGGGCAACTAATTTTGACTTTTCTTTTGGCTTTAGATTGACCATATAAATGTGTATTAATTAATTCAAATTACCTTGTATACTATAAAATGGAAAATAGTAATAACATAATAACAAAATCAAAATTAACACGTTCGATTACACTTAGTTGGGCAGATAAATAACAAAATTTATTTTGCATTTGTTGTATGATTCAATCCGACACGTGCTCTTATTAAATAATCACTTAGTCCCATGAAAATAAACTGGCTTTTCATTTTTGTTTGTCTCAAAATATAGGTCACTATTTTTAGGGTGATTATACACTATCACCATAATTTCTTTTGATACATTTTATTTGCAGTTAAATTCTTCAATTTTTTTCACTGTAATAATCATTTTCTTAACTTTTTTCCATTGAATTCTTTTTTCAATCTTTCATTAATTAGTACTTCTCGTCCTTGATAATGATTTATATCAAAATATTTTGTTTTCATACTTTGAAATTAGCGGAATTTTTTTTTTCGAACTTGTATTTATTTATTTATTAAAAATATGATGAAAAATAAGTTATTTTATGACATTTCAACGAATTTTTTAACATAAAACTGTCATCAAATACAAAATGGGTTAGCTAATGGAAAGTTTGAATATGAAAATAACATGAAAAATCGTTAGGGACATAAGTGATATAATGCAGTAACCTTAAGTGTAATTAAAATATGGCGTGAGAAATAAAAATTATAGTGTAAATATAATTATCCCTTTCTATATTGAAAGTATGATTTTTAAATTTTCTAATATATCTTTATTTAATTTGTTTTGTTATCAATAAATTAAATCTACTCATATTTAAATATTTATTTAACATATGGGTATATTATGGAAAATGTAAAAAAATTAAATTAAATTAAATTTTCAACTATATTAATTATATTTTCGAATTGAAATGGAAGTAAGTGCATCTCTATGGAACGGAATAAGTATTGATATGATTATAAATTGGTATAATATTTAAACCCTTTTTGGTTTGGCTAAAAATCAAGTTTTTCAAGTAAGTTCTGATAAAAGTTGATGAAATATGTGATTTAAAAGCTGATAAAATTTCTAAGTCTATAAAATGTATGATTAAAATGAGTTTGAAAACAATAAATTTTAAAAAATTAGAATCAAATAGTTACTTCATAAATTTTGTCAAATGTTTTTCTCTTTACTTAATTTCTATGTACAAAAATGTTCTTCTCCCCCATATTAGAAAGTTTTATCTTGCTCAATTGGAGATAACCTTTAAGTATGGATATCTTTAATAATTCCAATATAAGATAAAAATAAATCAAGTCAGAGTTTAGTATAGTTATTTGACTAAGTCTTGTGTGGAATTTAATCCATGTTTGATTCTCATTTTTTAAAATTTATTTTTTTAAACTAATTTTCAATCGTATATTTTATAAGACGCACACTTCTATTAATTTTTCAACCACACATTTCACCAATTTTTATCAAAACAAAATAAAATTTTGATTTATAACTAAACCAAACATAGGCTTATTCTTAACAATTTTGAAGTTGTTCGATTTTGATGGTTCCACTTGAGTTTCGCATCACTAGAATTTTACATGCATTTCACTAAATATTTGACATATCAAAACTTCAGTAACGTGTCAAAATTTTAGTGTTAGTATATGTGGACTCGTTTTCTAGGACAAAATTGTTTTTAATGACTTTCTTGTTGAACTTTTAATATTTCAATCATTTATAGAATGTCTTCATTTTGTTTATATAGCTAAACTTTATTAGGGATGGCAATTCGAACTGTTAAAATCGAAAATTGCGGTTAACCGATCGAACTGATCGTACAATGGGGTGGTTATGGTTTTGATTTTAATGATCGGTTCGAGGTGGGGCGGATGTGGTATTTAGCGACGGTGCCCAGCCCCTAACCGGTTACCCGTTAAAAAAAATGGACTTTCTATTATTCTTTCCCAAAATTAATTAGTCAATTTTGAACCTTGTGCTCAATTTGAAGGCCAATTTTTTTTTTTTTTTTAAAGTAATGCCATGAAGACCATTAGAATTTCGCTCAATACCATTCAGTTCAACCCTTCTCCATTTACAACGATTTCGCCCCTACTTCCCGTCTCCACTGAATCCTCAATCCGTCCCTTTCCTTCACGCCCTCCTCCTTCGCCTTCTCTTTCTCCCAGTCTAGGCAAACGGCTCCACTCTAATTACATTTCTTATTTACTGTATAGGAATCAACTTTGAGTCTTGCCTTTTGACCTATGCTAGTAAGAGTTGTGGGGAAGAATGAAGATTGACATATGCCGTAAGAGTCTTGATCTATGTTGATA
>CAIGRP010003160.1:0-10719 GCA_903798385.1 Fraxinus cuspidata
CTTCTTCACCCAGACTTTTTGAGAAGCAGAGTTAATTCTAGTCAATTGTGTCATCAATTTGGTCAAGTGACTAACCTGATTAGTAAGTAAGTCAACCTGACTAGATATATTCTGACTTCTATTTCTTTTCAAAAGTTTGTAACACCTAGGTCTTATTGTCCAAACTCACGAGAATTGTGAACGTAAGGATAAACTTAGGTCCAAATCTACGTGGTTACTGGTATTGATTTCTAGGCTGCTTGGTCCGTGATGTCTAGTAGACATCTATCCTAAGATACCAATGTTATTGGGTTTAGGATTTGTACCATACCTAGGTTGGTTAGTGGTAGGAACAAAAGAGGTTTTGGAAGTACTGGCAATGTTATGATTAGTCTGCTTTTATCCTAAACCTCCCTTATTTCCAACATGCTTGTTTAATCATAGAAGATTATCAAGTTTCTGAGATCTACTCATGAAGGAAAAAGTTGAACATTAGATTTCTCAAGGTCGTTCATTAGAGTTTTACCCTAGTCTCTAAATTCTCATTGACCAATTTTAACTTACTAAGGTTTTCAGTAGACTCCTGAAGGTCAGATATGAGTCTTTCTCTTTATCTCCATCTTATGCAACTTCTTAAGAGAAGCACTATTGACCTTTTCAACTTAAGACAATCCTGAAACATCTCATCAAAAGCCTCATATATGTCACGCTCATCTTTTGACCCTTTCTGTAAAGAACTAGATTTTTCTGTATCCTCAAGTGACCCATTCTTAACTACAAACGTGAATGCATATATTTCCCAGTCTCATCACGAGATGACTTCTCACATTAATTATCCGAGCTAGACTCGTCATTAGTGAGAATAATATTCATAACTTTGCCTAGGTCTCTATTTAGGTTAGGACACTCAGATTTTACATTCTGAAATATTAGTATGTTGAATTTTGAAATCAATGAATGTTTTGGATCATCAAGGAATTGATCTCTATGGAATAAATCCGATTCAACATACTTTTGGATGTTCATAGGGATATATTTAAGGAAAAGTGTTTGGGATGAAAATGGATTGAAAAACTAGCATGCCATCTTTACTATTTTCAAGCCGTTTTCTGTTTTCGATTTTCCAAAACAGTGAAAACGCGTCATCTTTCCCATTTTCGAAAACGCGTTTTTGAAAACAAGTTAAAAATTTATAAAGAAAACCTAAAACGACAAATTTATCGTTTTGGGTGTTTTCAATTATAATCAAGTCAGAAATTTCAAAACGCGTTTTGAGTGTTTTCAAAACAATTTTTCAAAATGCCAAAAATGACACATTTTCAACAATCTCAAAATAGACACTCAAAATACAAAACTCAAAATGAATTCAAAACACAAAATTGAAACACAAAGAGAACAACCCTAAGTTTTTGAAGTAAAATGGATTTCTGAACGTCGACTTGTCGCTCGAGAACTAAGCCAACGACATGCGAGCAGCAGTTAAGCAGTCGATGGTATTTTTATCATAATTTTATATCCCAATGTCCGATTGAAGTGATTCAAAATGCATTGAAAAGTTAACTCAAAGTGATACAATTCTTCTAGAGATAGGCTTGTCCAATTCGAATGTTTTTTTATTTGAAAATGCATTGCAATTTGTGATCGAGAATTTGGAACATAACTTGTGCAACTCTTTGACACTCTTTGGACTTCTAAATGCATTTCAATGATTATATGTGATCTTTTTGGACACTTTGGACTCATTCTATACTACAAATTTAGACTCTTTTGCTATAATTACGACTCAGTAACTTTTATTTTGACTTTGATTACAATTTGATAAACTCCTAATACAATTCAGCTAGGACGAGGTTTTGACTAAGAAATTGCTAATTATAATTTGGACTTAACATGACTGAAAGATTATATTTGTCAGCAAAAACCGTTTTTCTCCTTGAGTTGGTAAGTCAAATATCAATAATATCATTACTAATTAACAATGCATTTTTTTTTTTTAGCTAGAACTAATCACTCGCTGACGGCATGATACGTTGAATTTTAAAAATGAACAAGGTATTATATAAATTTTGTCAACTTGACTCAAAATGTCAAAGTTCATATTTCCATGGGAAGTTGGCATAAAAGGTCCATAAGGTATTCCCTTGTGCACAAATGGTCCTTAACCTTCTTTTCTTGGCACTAACCCCCAACCTATTGATTTTGTGTGCAAAAAGTCCATTTCTTTCTGATTTTGTCATCTATCCCAAATTTTCAAAATTCGTTTCTGATTCCCAAATGTTAATTGAAATATTGTTGCAAAAATCTATACTTGCGAAAAAATTTAAAATACAAAGAATAAATAAAAAAGAGAAGCGACCCCAACATGACAATTAGAGAAAACGGAACACTATATTGAAACTGAAAAATATTATTTCGGTAATGAATTGTTTTATTTTATTAATAATGATGAATTATTTATGACGACCGTTAGCAATCGTCGCAAAAAATGATAAATAAAAAAATATGGAAATTAAAAAATCTGCACAAATGATCTATTATTAGTGTATAAATGGGTTTAAGTTACAAGTAATGATCTATTAGTNGTCGCAAAAAATGATAAATAAAAAAATATGGAAATTAAAAAATCTGCACAAATGATCTATTATTAGTGTATAAATGGGTTTAAGTTACAAGTAATGATCTATTAGTGTATAAATGGGTTTAAGTTACAAGTGTCTTTTTAATAAAAGATATGTACTTTTAACAGTAAGAACAGATCAAACCACCCAAAAGACTTTTTGCACACAAAACCCATAGGTTGAGGGGATCAGTGTCAAGAATGAAACGTTCGGGATCATTTGCGCACAAGAGCCATACGTTCGGGATCATTTTGCCAATTTCCCCATTTTCAATGCTAAGTAGTAAGTAGGTTGATTAGTTGCTTAGACATTCAAATCCGTATCTTATCGCTGATAGAGTTTATTACAGCTCTGACTTCTTACTTTTCTTTTTCAAATTGGTCTAGTTGTCCTTTGTCATTAAATTAAGGAAAAAAGAGCAAAAAAAAAAAAAAAAAATCTTTAAAAAAATTGGAGAAGGGAGTCTTTATAAAATTGAAGAAAATGATTTGTTCTTTAATAAAATTGATTTGAAATAAATAAATTGTTCTTTATAAAACGTAATAATAAAAAAAGACACAATAATGAAACACAGTTTTGTCAAAAAACTTAATGATATGCCGTGAAGTTTGACATGAGTAATAAATGATCATAAAATTCAATTACCTACAAAACTTTTTGTTGGTCAAAATTAATAATAAATAAGTTATTATTTTGATAGTAATTTTAAAGGTGGACATAAAATCTGATTCGATTCTATATAGAAATGCTTGAGACATGGAGTGCAAAAAGATCAAATTCACACTAAATCGCCATGAGAAATATATATATGTATGTGTGTGCGTGCGTGCGTGTCTGTATATTTGGAAACAAAAATATTGTTAATTTGTTTTCAATAATCAACAATTACATATTGTTAAATAATTCTTTATAAAGAAAAAATATTTAATTAAAATGATATAGTGGACGGTAGCCAATTATTCCTAATTAGACATTTTGGATAAACATTAAGAACATTGCAATTGCTAAAGCTCCGATGTGGGTTGGTTTTCATCATCTGGTTGGTAACCTTATCTAATATTCCACATGTTTTCTTATTCAATACAATTTTAGTAATATTTTGATAAGTCAAACATGCAAATTATTTCTTCTTTGGTTAGTCTAGATTAAGGAGTTGTTGATCAACGTGTCTAATCCTAGCTATGTCCATAACAAAGTTTACCATCCCCAATCTCGAAGCATTGACTAATTAATAAGAAATAAATTAATTGTTCTTTATAAGTTAGTCAAAAAGTGATAAGAACAATCATAATTTGAAAAAAAATAAAAATAGAAACAACTTGATTGGCGTGACATGACGTTTGACTGAACTAATAGGTGATTATAACAATCAATCATCTATGCGGTTTACCACAAGCTTCAACTTATGTGATAACTAAATACTCAATTTTCCTTTTGCTGGACAATGTTTGGTGAACCCTATAAAATTTGAAGGTAAACAATTCATTTTATTTGTTTAAGTTAAAAATAAGTAAATTATTTTCTTGATCATAAATTTTACTCAACTATCAAAGTAATTGACATTTTTCACTAGGAAGGGGCCCATTTAAGTTTAGGAGGGAACCTAAAAATGCTTAATAAGCCTAAATGGATTTTACAAAAAAATAAAAAATGTAACATTTCTATTTTATAATTGAGAAAAGTTACACCTCTAAAATGAAGTCAAGTAGGAAATTACTAATCAAACTAGACCTTGGTCTCATTCGATTAGTACCTTTGGACCTGTTCGTAACTGAAATGATCTTGAATCATCCAAACTCGATCACTAGGTTAGCCCATTGTATTATGAATATTTTGATGATTGTCAAACATGACTGAAAATTGAAATAACTAATTCGTTATTTTATTTTGCTCGATGAATTTATTATTGTTCTCAACTATTTAAAACTTCTACCTTTTCCATAAATAAAAATGCAAATGATTCAAAAGTTTTATTTTAAATTTATAAAAAAATATATTTAAAATTAATGATATCGATTCTACTAGTAATCCACCAGTCAAACCAAATATAAATCCTTAATCTAATAACCATGAGCGGGTCATACTGATTAGTGCAACTTGCTTAACGAGTTTTGCTACATGTACATCAGGATTTATATTTTGGGATACATAATGTTCAAGTTTCATTTTTATTATTAACCGGTGGAAACAACTGTTTTTTCACTAGCCAACAATGAAATGCCACTTGAATATTATGTTCATCATAATGTAAATTCTGGGGTACATGTAGAATAATTCCTTGCTTAACATGATTGTCAAGAAACATCAAAAAAATCATTTGAGCAATTTAGGGCTCATTATGATCATTTATCGCAAAATAACCATTTAGCACCTTTGGTCAATCCATAACCAAAACTAGATAGGTTGCAATATGAAATGAATACTCTTCAATTAGCTTATAATTTCTCACCATAGGATCAGTCTTTGTCATCTTCAATCTATCATTTTTCTTGTTGTTTGTTTTTTCCAATACATTACGAGGAAAAAAAAAAGAAAAAGAAAAAATGCATAGCCAAAGGCATCCTAAATTTATCAAGAAATGTATGCATGTATGTTTGAGAGTGTGTTTCATAGAAATACTTAACTCATCTTCTAAACTGACCCCAAATGCATAAATCCTAAACAATTCTTAAATTAATTAACTCCAACTCTTGAACATGCTCTAGACCCATTTTAGCATCTGAAAATTCATTCTTGAGATACACCCTCGTAAAATTTTTGCATATTTTTTGAACATCTTCTGTAAATCATTAAATGCTCCCACTTGCAGAGTTTGACTTTTTGTGCTTACGTAAACAAATTGTCTGCCTTACATATATTTCTAAAATATAAGACGTTTTTTATTTTTTGAAAAATCAATAAATAAGTTTCAACAACTTTTTATTTAGAGGGTGTTTGGAAGTGATTAAAATCAGATTTTTAGTAGATTTTGATAAAAGTTTTTGAAATATCTGGTTGAAAAGTTGTGGGACCCATGAAAGATGTGGTTGTTATTGATTGTTTGACTTTGACTTGAATTAAAATCAGATTTTAATCCGAACCAAATAAATGCTTAAATTTTTTAAGATAGAGTGAGTTTGATTTTTCAAATTTGGTATATTTTTAGAGCATTTTCAAGAAACTTTTTATTTAAAAAAAATATTTTGTATAACATCTATAAATTTAGAAAGTAACATTTTTTAAATACTCCAACAACTTTATTTTTAACACTTAATTTTACTACTTTCAATATGTAGTTATTATTTTTTCATATCTTTTATTTTTACTAACTTCCTTTCAAATTATCTCTCAATTTTCTTTGTATATACTATTTAGTTGAGTCAATATATGAAGTATTGAAAATTGAAATATTTTAAATCCATTTAATTGAAGAGTCAAACACACTCTGTTTTAATACGTAAATTTGAAGAATTTATTATAACGTAATTTTAAAGGTTAACTCTTTAAAATAGAGAGTACTTTACTCTTAAAGAATCTTTGAAACACGTTCTTAATTTATAATATTTGCATTTAATTAGTTATATCTATAATCCACTTCTCAAATTATTCAAACAATATTTGAATTGATTAATCACCGACATTTAAGAAAATATGTTAAATTAAAGATGAAGAAAAAATAATAAATAATTTTAAAAAAAGGCAAAATCAAAAATCAAAATAGAGGTCACTTTGGGGCTAGATATAAAAAATTACTCTAAATTTAAAAATATTCTTTATACTACGAAAAGTACTTTTATAAATAGAAAATCTCTAGTATCTTCAATAGTCCTCTTTATTTTAAAGAATATCTTAAGAAATTTTTAAATAAAGAGTTTATTTTTTTTACACAACTCCAATAATATTCTAAGCATTCGTTATTTTGCATATTTCTATAAGCAATTACTTTTCAACATTTTTCATTTTTTTTTGCGTAGGAATTTGTACAACAATAAATGAAACATTGTGTGGAGTGTGACTTTTAGAGAGCTAAATTCACACTCGTTAGTCTTTATTTTAAATTTTGAAGATATAGAATATATTAAACATCTCAAAAAGATGAATTCTCTAAAACAAAGATAATAAGGTCAATAAATAACTTATTGGAGATGCTCTTATTCTTCTAATTAAATGAATAAAAGGATAATTAATTTTTTATTGAAACATTTAATAGTTTTAAATGTTTGAATGAATTTGTTCAACTTGATATTATAATATGCAAAATGCCTTGTGTTAAATGATAAATCTCGCATGAGGTCATCCATCCGTGAAAATTTACGTACCATTATTAAAAAAAAAAAAGAAAAACCCACTTTTTGTGGGGAACCAGCTAGCAGCTAGGAGAGGGCTAAAAGGGCTCGACTGAAAGGAGAAAGGTGTAATTTCCAGTTTCCCTGCCTTTGAAATCCTTATAAATACACATCAACTGCAGCACTTAAGCCTCATTGGGATCACAAATATTAGATATTTCTCTTGGTTCTAAGTTGAAATACAAGTCATAATGGCAGCGCTTGAAGGTTTTCTAGTGGCTTCATTTCTTCTTTCCTGTTTGACATCCACTTCCTACGGAGTGTCCCTTTCTTCTCTTCAGAAAACTATTGTAGTTTCTGCCTCACATCAACAAGGAAAAGGTAAATATAATCTATCAGTCTATTAATTACCTTTTCTTCTTTCAAAAATTACTCAAAATGAGAAGGTGATGTTAAACATATTCCATATTCTCCATAATATTACGAAATTTCCAACGTTAGGTCGTGGAACCTAATTATTATCCCTGTACAGACTTCATACGCTGATCAGAATGTTAAAGAAAATAGGGTGTGCAATTTTATAGTTGTAAACTTTTTTCATCGTAGTGAATTACTGAATTGGTGGTAAATGACGTAGTTTATCATTAAGGCGAACCTCTATTAATTTTGTGTATTATTGTGTGTCTATTTTCTTTCTATGGTGTTATTCGTCTTTTCGATTTTTGTTCCTTGGTTATGTTCAGTTAATACTTCCTAACAAGGGATGTTATTTTCATATAAAATATTAGATTTCTTTCTAACTCGTAGGATTTCAAAATTGCAGTCCTGAAAGCTGGGGAAGACAAAATCACAGTAGCATGGTCATACAACAATTCCTTTCAAGCAGGCACAGTTTCAGCCTACAAAACAGTGAAGTTGAAACTTTGCTATGCACCCATTAGCCAACAGGACAGAGCCTGGAGAAAAACTGAGGAAGATTTAGAAAAGGACAAAACCTGTCAACACAATATTGTTTCCAGGCCATACAGTCATTCCAACAACAGTTTCAGCTGGACAGTGGAAAGGGATGTGCCTACTGCTACGTATTTCATTAGGGTGTATGCTTACAATTCTGCAGATGAAGAGGTTGCCTATGGGCAGAACACCGACGCTCGTAAGACTACAAATTTGTTCCAAGTCGAGGCAATAAGTGGGCGCCATGCCTCGCTTGACATTGCCTCAGTTTGCTTCTCAGCTTTCTCCGTGGTGTCTTTGTTTGGATTCTTTTTCTTGGAGAAGAGAAAAGCCAAAAGCTCTCAACAGAAGTGATGGGATTTCTTTTTGCTCTGAATGGTGCCATCGTGTACCACTTATGCTAGAGCACTACCCCACGTGACATCCATGTAGTATTAAATGATAAGTATAATTAAATATAATGTTATGATTTATCACCATCCTATGTGACATATAGGTGACATTAAGTGATAAGTCCTATTGAATGCGATGTTATAGGACCTATTTAATTGGACTTATCATCTGCTGCCAGTGTTTTAGTTCTAGAGGTGTTATATATCATTAGTCTTTCACTTTTGTATTAGTATGTACTCTTTTAACTTCAATTATCTTAAATTTTTGTAAGTTCTTTTATTTTTCTCCTCATTTCTTCTGGAGTGGGGTTGGGGGAATTGCAAAGTCTATCAAGTTTGCATATATAAAGGACTATACATTTAGTGTTACATAATTCTAGGATGAAGTTATGTGCGTGGATCAGCAAGATTCATGTTTGGCTAATCAAAAGTCAAATTTAATTTATGATTTTGTAATAAATAAATGGTTGGATAGGACCGTCACCATTGTTAGTCAACAAGAGGTGGTTCGATTCAGCAATATGGAGACGAATGAAAGCAGAAGGGCGAAGTATGGACTTATATTTCTTGCACGACTGTTAGTTTGGAGACCAACCACCGATTCAAGATCTTCCCAATGCATCTCACACTCTAGAAACAGTAATTGAACGGAGGGTTTGAATCGGAGGGAACTTTCTGAAAATTTGCTAGTGCACATTGTGAATAAATTGGTACAACACTGATACATAATGATGAAGGAGTTGTGTTAAGACACAAACAAACACGAGTCAGCCGCTGTATGGACTGCTGTGGCAATGCAACATTTCTTTAGAAATAGAGTAACACTATATAGCACTACGGGTGTTAAAATATGAATCTGTGTGATAATACATAATATTAAATGATAAATCTATTTAGATGTGGAGTTATGGGACCAATTAAATTGCACATGCCATGTATTGTCACATAGACTAATATTTTAACACTAGCGGTGCTACATAGAATTATTTTTAACAACATCATGCTTAGTATGGAAGCTGCTGAAAAAATAGATAACTGTAGAGATTTTGCAGCCAGATATACGTACATTTAGCTTCTAGATACTGGTGTTGTAATGACTACGAATCCCTCCATTACATAGAACGAAGTGTTTGGCAACATTTCTCTGATCAATTTGGGCTACCATCACACCATAGCAATACTATATTATTACACACTGGCAGCAAGCAACAAATGAAAGAGGAGGTTATATAGTGTTTGTGATTCCTATATTCATTACATGGAGTTTGTGGATAGAGCATAATGAGGTAAAACTATAAACTTTGCATATGAATGAAGGGCTATCTATTTGGAGAATATACAGACGGAATGTTGATGTTGGGAATTTACTTAACATGTATCGCGGAAAATAAAACAAATTTCAATTCCTACCAAGGATAATCTTTGTGTTTAGAAAGAAACTGTGATACAATTGTACTTTTTGTAGATTTTACAAACTCTTTTACTGATCTTGGAACACTAACAATCGCGATTTGCAATCCAACCTCCAATGAAAATCCAAACATGAAACAAGAATAAGAGAATTATGGTTTTTTCTTTTATTGTGTTTGCAAAAATATATTATATTCTATTTTTCTAAAACCCTAATGACTTATTAATAGAAGTTCAAGTGGGCTTAACCTATTTTTTAAATTTAACCTGGTCCAATATTTAATTAGTCCAATTAATTAAATTTGGTCCATGAATTAATTAATCCAATTATTTAATTGTACAAAACTTGTTAATTAATTGATGAATCTCAGTATTCTTGTTTTCTTTTTGTGTGTGACTTATCAGGTTCCCGACCACAATATCTAATGACGTGAATTATTATTTTGATATAATCAAAATCGATAAATTAAAATACTCCTTTTAATTTATCAACAATTTACATTCGTTATCCCAAATTGACATCTAGCAATGTGACGAGCAATACATGCGATAGGAAATGTAACATGATATGACAAAACCAAACATGTGGAGAAATCCACTGCGAGAGAATCTCATTCTTTTTTAGATAATCTAAAATTCTCACTTTTAGATATTCTCCACATCGATCATGTCTTAGTGTGAGAATACATTTACATATTTGTTTCTCTATTTCTAACTTGAATCCCTTGAACATTTCAAGAGTTTCATACTTGAATTTAATTAAATATACATAAACATTTTTGAAATACTCGTCAGTAAATGTGATGAGATAAGAGAAACTTTATATAGCATTAATTGATTAAAGGGGGATTTGGTCATTGTGCCTAATATATATGTTTTGCATTTGTCAAAGGATTCAAAATCATTTAACTCAAATATACATCTCCATATAATTTTGAAATTGCATTCTCATTTATGTGACCAAATTTGCAATGCCAAATATATGTGTTATTTATATTATCATTTTTATGTCTTTCAATTTCTATACTGAATATAGAATACTCAATATTTAGAATATAAATGTCATTTTATAATTTACCATATCCATTCAGATTTTATCAA
>CAIGRP010003162.1:0-15714 GCA_903798385.1 Fraxinus cuspidata
TCTTGATAATGATTGTTATTTTATCATGACTGGAATTGATTTTTGTGTAAAGGACAACAAGATAGATCGCATCCTACTTCAGGATATGGAGCACACGGTCGTGTGCCAGACAACCTGTTTTTTAAATTTTTGGAGATATTTCGGAAAGCAAATATTGAGACAAGAATTTGGAGAAACGGAGGCACAGGGCCGGCGGAGACACGATGTCTCCCCGTGAGGCATGGAGACACGTCGTCGTGTCTCTGTTTCTCACGGAGACGTGAGACACAGCCTGTGTCTCCGTCAGAAACGGAGGCACACGACTGTGTGCTCACGAAGATAACCTCTAACCAAAGAGCAAAGAGAAAGGAAACCACTTACAATCAGAGTGTGTAGAGGAAGAAGTAATGCAGAAAAGAAGTGCAAAACCCAAAGAGTAAAGAGAAAAGAAGAAGAAGTAAGAGAAGCAAGATCTTACGTCAAAGGAATACTGGAAACAACGTAGTTTTGGTTGACGATAGAATTCAACGCGTGTAAAAAAATGCCTCTTTTATATAGTTAGGATTAAGATAAAAATAATTTTAATTAAATAATATTTTTCCCTTAAAAGTCTGGAAAAGTTACTTTAAAATTACTTTCATTTAGACCAAGTTTGATAGAGATTAAAATTAGATGCAAAGTAAATTTTGATAGAAGTTGATAAAATGTGTAATAGAAAAGTTGTGAATTCCATGAAATAAGTAGTTAAAATTAATTATTAATTTGGATTTGAGATTTTATTTGAATTTTAATTCAAACCGAACTGGTCTTTATTTTTGAACTTAGTCAAACATGCTAATTTAATATGTTGTCCCTCGTCTAGATTTTTTGAGAAATTATGCAAAACAAATTTTTTAATTATTTTACATTTGTGATGGTAAAAGTAAATCTAGATTTATGAATAAGAAACTGGTAGGGGTCCAATTCTCCAACCAAAACATGAATTATGACTGGATATTGCTTTATATTGTGATAGCCTATCATCGGTCGCATTCACTTCACTTTGCATGAAAGAGAGTTTCGGTTTCCCTTATGTGCAAATTGAGTAACATGCCCCATAACATTTAATTTCACTAACCTCTAAATTATTCATGAAATCTGAACAAACAATTATTGGCGTGATATACCAGAATTTTTTTTTTTTTTTGGATACATGGAAAGAAAAAGTAAGTACAAAATAATATCTAATTAATATTGGCTTCGATCAATTTTTTTTTATACACGTATTGATATTATATCGATATCATTACCATCTATTAATGTTAGTAGTTATTCATGTGAAGCTATAGGTACCACATTTTAGTTACTTGTACCCTATTTCTTTTAGTTTGTAATACTATTGGATATTTTGATAGTGTTGGAATTATTGTCTCAAAAAGCATCAAGGATCTGTTTGAAAACACAAAATTTTCAAGGAATTATATTTTTCAACTTTTGCCTTGTTTGATACCATAAATTTGCTTTGGAAATCATTTTCCCAAAAAGCTTCATATGTGCACTATTTCTTGGATTTGGAGGATTCCAACTTTCCAGAATTTTTTTTTTGTTGCAATGGAAACAAATTTCATAACCAATTATATATATAAAAAATTCACTTTAATGGACAATTTCCATGTAAAACAAAGCTAAACGAACACTAAACTTTGATGAAAAAAATGATTTTTTAGGAAATATTTTTTTTTGGTATTTTTGGTATTTTTTTTTTGTACTTTTCATATAGTAGAATATTTCCCCTTTTTATAGTTCATAAATTTTTGCATAATATTTTATATTTTTCTGAATTCTCAATTTTTATATAGTGGATTGGTGTCAATTCTCTAAAAGTTGTATTAGAAAGTCGGGACTAGGAGTATTGGGGGTAACAGAGAAGATATGACAAGAGTCAAATATGGCATAAAAAAATTTGATGGAAGAATTAATTTTGACTAGTTGGATTCGACGTAAACTGCACAAGGCTTTGAAAGGAAACTAGCCCCTAGTTCCGACAAAGATGCTGAAAAGTCCAGTTTAGCAACATGGATTGTGAAGATTTGAATTCAAGAGCTGTAAATTTGATATCTAAAAAAGTTCTTTCAAATATTCATGGAATATCTACTAGAAAGAATTTTGGAAAAAACTTGGAAGAGCTGTATCGAACAAAAGGCGTTTCAAATAGTTTGTAATTTGAACGAACAGTTCCATTCGTTGTGAATGGACATAAATGCAAAAATATTAAATCTTCTTAGTGTTCTCAATATGATCATTTCATAATTGGATGCTATCGGAACTGAAATTGAAATTGATGATGAGGATAAAATATTAAGACTCATCTGGTAACTTTCGTCATTCGATGAGCACATCAAACCTACTTAATTTATGGGTTCATTCGAAAACTCATTACATAAAATTGGAATAAGAACAACTTCAATCAATAAAATGAGAGTAATCTATTGAATTGACATTTAAATTCAAAATTTATCTCGTATGGGTACAATCTACAATTCATAAGGATCGCTTAGATGTATATTATATAATCTAAAATAAAATAAATAAAATCGTGAGGAAGAGAGAAAATTTAGAAATATGAGAAAGAGAGAGAGAGAGAATTAACCGTGTGAAAAATAAAAAAATGAAGAAAAAGAAAAAAAAATAATTTTTTTTGCTAACTCCCCTCCAGGTAACAGAGTCTCTATATCTACCTTCTCTTTGATACGTTGCTAGACATAGTCAGAGTCGACTTGCATTGGAGGTGAATTTTTTAGATATTGTCTATGGGCAAAAAAATCGAAGAATCGACCAAACTGAACCAACTCTAGCCAATTTGGGTTGACTTGAAATAGCAAATCGATTCGGTTCGATTAATATTTAACCACCAGGTCGGGTTACTTATGGGTTAAGACTCCAACCCGATGGTTAATCGATCCAACCTAACTCGCTTAATTAAATTTGATGCACTACTCTGGCTTATCTAAAATTGTCCATATGTCTACAGAAGCATCTAGTTATGAAATTAATATTTTTAATTTATAGAACTTTTGATATCTACAAGCAGTCCTTTGTTTCCAATTTCAAAATTGTTGATTCCTTCAAATTGTTGTTGTGTTCAGTTTGATTGTACTTTTAACTTATCTATATATAAACTTTATCATTAATGTCTAAATGCCATTTTAACTGATCTATATATATAAACTTTATCACTGTATGTCTAAATGCTATCTCGTTAACTTGTTTTCAACATTTGTTCAAGTGTGGATAAAGTTTCTATCAAATACTTGATTTATGAATTGAACATGAACTTTGTGTGCTACTTTCTGCCGAAATTTGATATTGCAACTTCGATGAAACTCACTATGATTGTTACTTTAGACTCGAGACATTTTTTTTTGAAAATTCAATTTGAATATAAAGTGCAAACCGATTAACTGAACCGAACCAAACCTATAAGATTTGGTTTGGATCTGTTTGTTTTAAGAGTTATAGTGGTTTGATTTGGGTTGAAATTCAACAACAACGATTAGTTTGGTTTTGATTTTGAGTTGAGGTTGAAACAGACTCAAACCAAACTGCGCTTAGGCCTAATTGTCTACATTTACTTATATGACAAATTTTTAGCAATCCTCTGTAGCATTGAAAATACTCTAGCTTAAGAGGGCGTCAATTGCAAATGGGAGATAAAGTTATAATTCTCATTGAAGACCCGTCCATGTTGATGTCGTGTTCTAATTAAATTTGAGTTGTTAATTGAATCGGAGAAGGAAACAAATTTGCAGAAATCTTCTTTCTTGGGTCAACTAGAAATTGGTGGTTAGAAATTGTGCCAATTGTTATGAATATTATAGACAAGATAAGGGATAAGATGAAAATAACAATAACGAAAACACAAAATTTACGTAAAAATCCAAGACGGGAATAATGACGAGCAGAGACATAGAATTCACTATAATCAAAAATAAGGATTACAATATGTGAGTCTCTGGACCAAACTAATAAGTTAGACAATTGATCAATCTCAATATGTATTGTATACTACATATCTATAATCAAAAAATACCAACAGACTAGAAAATTAATACAATAAAAAGTCTAATATAAAGTGAAATCATAATACAATAGGTAAAACCAATAACTGGGTGTTTGAGGCTGAATAGGAATCCAAAAGCTGTCAAAATTGCGAAACCTTCTCCTTTAATATCTTGGACTCCTTCAAGACTTTTTAAAATCATACTGCCAACTCTCAATTAAATTCCTAATAGAATTCAAGTTACGCCCAAATTTTAACATTGTGCAAATTAGGATTTGTAAGTCTAACATCTTAAGTTTTTCTTGTACTATGTGATTTATACAAGGAGTAGAAATTGTTGTACATGGTAAAACTTAGATTATTTTTCTTTCATTAATAAGGGGTTTGGACAGAAATTTATATGATTGTAATAATTTTCATAAATTAAAATGAAATATTTTTAATAGACCTTCACTTTTTGTATTGTTTTATGAAAAATACTTATTGTACATCACTCTTTACATAATCTTTTATAGATTGATTATGTGTCAAAAATAAATATTTTTTTATTGATGAAATTTTGACCCAATCAAATTTTTGTCACATCATTTTTTGGTAAATAAATCTATAAGTTATGATGTTCACAACCGTTATTTTATATTTTTCTGACCTCTGAATTTTTTCCGAACGAGGATCATGAGGGAAGATTGTGTAATTAGTCTTAATTCCTAACAGATGCTTGTACCCATGTATGGATTTAGACATATTTTTAGACCCTTTCTAATATTTGTTTACAATGAACATAATAGTTAATAAATTGTTTTAGTGAATAAATTTTACTTTGAATAAGCTTAAGGTCATCAAATAAAAATAAATACAATGTCTCTGCTAAATATAATGTGCTATACAAGTAATTCTTGAAACATGACATGACCTGATACATAAATTTGAGGCATTACTTGTTTGTCTCCATTGAAAGAAAAACTCTTTAATTCTCACTCAATTGCAATCACACATTTACAAATAAAATATTTTGCATTTAAATTCAAAATTTTCCCAAACCTTTTAACCATACATTCTCCAAAAGTTCATTATTCAAAACATCATTTTTTTTCTCAATAATGACCATTAAATAGGGACTAAATATATGTGTTGTACATTGAACACATATGGCTTGATTGCACCTAGGTAATGTCCCATGAGACTCTGCGTATACTAGCTAACGGGATTATTCTTGTTGAACAGAGCCACTTCGATCATGATCAAACGGGTCATGTTCATGTAGCATCACTCAACCTAATGTGGAGATGCCTAGCGGTGTCTCCTGTTCGACTCCCATGTGCATATACTTGAAAATAATTAATAATACTTGTACACAGTTTATAGTTTGTAACATAAAACTTTCATCATACGAAATGATTGAATCACAGAAGTTGGATTGAAAGAGGCAAAATCTCCAAAAATGTATTCATTTTATACAGAAAAATAACATATTTGCCAACTAATTGAAATTTCACTATGGTCCTTACAGTCCTTGAAAATATTGAAACTTACCGAATAATTACTAATAAATGAAATGATTAAACACAGAAATAAAATTTTATAATAAAACAAAACTAGCCATACTACGTCTTCATCCATCTAGACTAATCTTCGTCGTTCTCTGCATATCGTCTACCTGCAAATCATGCAAATCTCTTGAGGAACTAATGAAGCCTTTAAGTATTACACGATTCTTGTGTAGTATCTGGTTTCAATCATCTTATCTGAAAATTGATTGGCATTCAGTGAGAGAAGACTAGACCTTTATGCATTTGATTACCTTTATTTGAGTGAACCAATTCATAGAATTAAGAAAGAACTTACTGCACCCCAATAGTCCTTGCGCTCTTGTGACTCGAACCTGTTACCCTAGCTCTTATACCCCTAGTAGAATCAAGTTTCAATCATCTCTATGAAATCCAATTGGTCTCTACTGAGGAAAAGTTAAATCTTGGCATTCGATTAACATCATCTGAGTGAATCAACTCATGGACTTCAGAACATGCTTGTTGTACCCCAACATCTCTTTCGAGCGTATATGAAGCCAATATATGATGACCATTGGTTCCTTTATGTTATCTAAAATTCACTTATACTTTTTTAGCCAGAAGATTCTTTACCGTAATAGAATTGACATCTAATAATATGCTAGTGTGTAGCAGCACTTTACAAACTTTTCAATTTCAATCATTCATCCTTTTGAAAAACCAAAAAACAAGTCTTTTCCACCACATATATAGACCCAATTAAGAAATGAGCAATGCTACATGTACATGGTGTGCATGGGAAATGCACAGATTAATTTACAGAATACAACATGGTAACATTTCATGGGATTTTGGACAAAAAACATTATTATAACAGCCAATCAGGTGTGTCATCTCAGCACCTATAAAACTGTCAGTGCATTTCCCATGTACAAGTACTATTTTCTTAAAATAATTCTCTCTCTAACATGCCGTCAACCTCCGATATTACTATCTTGAAACCACATTTCTATCACTTTGGCCTTTTCAGAATGTGTTGAGGCAGTCGATTGTGCATACCATCTATGAAGGGATTGGTTTCTGCTTCAGACGTCCCACTATTTGAACATGTAATATTTAATCTGTACTCCACATGATTTCGAACTAATATCAGTCTTATTGTCCAACCAAGACGATGACAGTTTTAATTCTCGTAATTTCGCGAACTTACAAATCGACATAGTTTAAAGGATATAACCAGAAATAAGTTGCAAGAAGCAACAAATTCATAGGTAATAATGCAAATGTATTTTTAAAATTAAAACACACCAAATTAAGCTGTTATATGCGTAAAACATGAGCAATACACACGACATCAAATCCTAAAATAGCTCAATATTGTATTGATCATTAAACATGCACTCAAGAAGCATATATAATCTTGATACCACCAATGGTAATGTCATCTCCTCCAGCTTTTGGCACCAAAGAAATCAATATTTTTTCATCATCTTCTACATCCAAATCCTCTAACAATTCGCTCAATCCCAACCTAATTTTAGTCTTTGACAGGGTCGAATTCTTATGGGGCACCTGCGAGAAGCATCCCGCGTACTCTGCCTTGTCTAATGTATTTGGATTATCATCTTCGTCGTTCACAAATACGTCGAACTTCACAAATTTTGCCGTGTCCACTTCAATTCCTTCAATCACTAGCAGTTCCTCTTCTTTTTCCTTATCCTCTCCTCGATTTTTGAGGCCTAGGAACCAAAACTTTGACAACTTTGTCTAGTTTCACCGGGAAAGTACTGTCGACAGATGGAGCAGCCGTCGTGGTGGCTATTTTGGACTTCTTTGCTCGTGCGGTCGGCCTATTCTTCAGCCATGGAGTATCGACCTTTTGGAATTTGTACCCCATTTTTCGGTTGTCCAGTGTGTCTGCCACTTTCACGCGTACAAGCTGTGCATTTTCATCGTAGAATAAATAGCTGGCATTCAACCAATCCGTGTCGACAAAGTCCTTTGTTTTCGAACCCCTTAGATCCCTCCATATTGTCCAAAGCCGATCAACGTTAGTATGGTGGCTAAAGAACATAGATTCTCGACCACAGGAGTAAAAATTGCCCATGTCCTCTCCAGAGCTTGTGGCTTCACCAACCCACACGTGAAGCGCTGCGTGCGATCCACGCTCCACTGTTCCTGGACCGGGGTCTGGTTGTGTCCCCGTATTATATCTTGCTCCATAGAAGTCCTCAAGGTTCTGTACATTACGTACCATTTCATTGTACATCACCGTAAGGTTGTTAGAAATTATTTGTGTGGTATCAACCGATTGGGTGGTCCCGGAGTAGGCAAGATCAGTGGCAGCCGGTGGCAGATGATTTTGGTTACGTCTCGCATTAAATAGGGGCGAACTAGGTTTCACGAACATGGCTGGCATGGCCATACCCTTAGGATTGTCCCAGTTCCAAAATGGCAAACCAAAAGTGGGATCATCAATCAGTTTTCCCAAGATTCTTTCATAAAAATACAAGTACCATCTATGCCATGGATAGAAGTGCCAAGAATTGTGAATTTGAATCTTCAAATCTGAGTCACCAACTTGGTCATAAGTAAGGTTGCAGTAAGCACAATGCACATTGGCTTGTTGCATGAAATTTCGCGGATCATCAGCCGGAAGAGCCTTCATAAGCTCGACGGCTTTCTCGTATTTAGCTACATACTCTTCCGTGACCAAATGCGCGGCTGGCCGGAATCTCATTTTGGTCACCGGAGGAAGCTTATAATCAATGATTTTTGTTGCTACTGGAGGGCAACAGTCCACGTCCAATGGTTGACTAGTGTTCAAATTTGTGCCCTTAGTGCATTTGGTGAAATCAGGAGCTGCTAGTGGAGTTGCAAATGCTGGTGAAGCAGAAACTAGATTGGCAGCACTGTAAAGTCCTCCCATTCCAAGAAGCACATTTCTCCTGTCAACTTTCCCGTGAGAGGTATCATCACTCTTGGCGCTACCTTTCTGGTTTTGCTCACAGGACACCTGAAAGCAGTTGCTTCGCTTTGCATCGATCAAAATACGCGACGGCCTCGTTACAAATGGGGAGGTGGTGGTGGTGGTGGACCATGAATATGGAAGAGAAGCCATGTTTAGGAAAGGTAATGCGTTTGATTCGAAAATACCACATATAGACTTGGATTATGGTCTTAACATTAGGGCGGCTAGAAATTTTTCCACAGACAAGATTCAATTTGTCCTGGTTCAACACCCTTCTCAAATTCACTATAAGGGCGGCTACATACTTTTCAAAATTACAAGTCTTCACAAATTTCTTATTGGCCAGTGAAAGTAACGTGGAGAAAAGTGGGACGAAAGGAGCTGAACCTCGTACTCTCCGTGATATTTTTCCAATCTGTGTTCTAATATGCCATTTGTCTAATGAACCTCGTACTCTAAGTGGGACATGGATGTTTTGTGGGGGCTCACATTGGCGAAATAGTTTAGAAAGTTGGAGCACACAGAGAAGGCTGCTGAGGCCGAAAATTAGGCACACATAATTGTGGAAAATTTATTCTAATATTTCGATTTAAAAGCTCCAAATAGGTAAATTTGTATTATTATCTTGGAAAATTGTACTGTTAATCTATTAGGTATGCAAATTATTTGAAACAAAATATAATACAGAATTGAAAGAAGAATAACAAAAATGAATAGGGTTAATTCAAGGAAAACTTAAACCTCCGAATTATAGTTGTTGAATCTGATTTGGACAGCCTCATTTACTAGAGAACTTGTGAACTTGTTAATTAATTGAGCCGTTTTTCTAATTGAACCAAACAAGACATTGACTCACAAAAAATTAGATTGACTAAACCATCCGAAGTAGCAGTTGAACCGATTCATTAACAATTTTAATTTTTACTTGTACATCTCTTGCTCAGAATTACGTACAAGCTTTGAAAATCTATTTTCATATATAAAAAAAATCGTCTCCAATTATATGTTCCTACGCTTTCGATTTTTTTAGAATTGTAATCTTGGTCTTCCATGTGATATTCTGTCATACGACACTGCCCAAACAATGCAGTTCTGGCAGCCAATGCAAGAAGTTTAATTTTTTCTGCAATCGAAGAACGAGTCAGGAAGCAGGTGATGGGATGGCGCAAGGGTTTATTTGTTGCTGCAATTCTACTGGAAAGGAAACTCTATCTTGCAGGTGATACCTACCTATGTTATGAGCTTATTCGAGCTTCCGATACCAGTTTGTGATGATCTCCAGAGCATCTCGCTTCATTTCTGGTGGGGTTCAACTCGTGGGAAAAGATATAAAGCAGTGAGTTAAATGGAGCATAATTTGTATGCCAAAGGGCAAAGAGGGCTCAATTCTGAGACATGAGGCTCTTTAACCAAGCTCTCGCGGCGAAGTAGGTATAACGCATTAAGATTTCTCCAAATTATTGGCATCTATACATTAAACAAAGTATTTTCCAATGGAGACATTTTAACAGCTACAAATAAACATGGATCTTCCTTTATTTGGGCTTCAATTAAACCATTTGTATTGACAAAATGGCAGAGTTTATTGTTACAATATTCTTTAGTCACCCTACAAAAGAGTGTTGAGAAAAGTGGATGAAGAACGAAAATAAAACTAGCAACAAGAAATCGCCAAAATGGAAGGTTTGAACAAGATTATAAATCGTCAAACGATATTTGCCACCATCGAGGTAAGTGCTTCAAGACTTCAATAGCAGATAATATGCAGAAGTAAACAAACCTTAAACCAAGTTTGAATCAAACAGAAAAAAAAAAGTTGGAAATGGAACTTTGAAGAACAATATAAAAAACTAGGTTTAATATTTAATTTTGGATGTTGATGAATGAATTTGATATTTGTGATATGTTTTCAATCATGAAAACCACTCATATATATAGAATTACGACCACCGTGCACAAAAAGGTGCAAAAGCCAAGCAAAAAGGGTGTAAAAGCCTTCAAAACGATATCAGAATTCAAAAATCCCAAACGGGCACATTTTTGGGCATCCCCCGAGTTCATCAAAATGGTCACTGTGCAACACAAGGCCACGCGGCTGCCCGGCCATTTTTGGCCATCACTGTTTTTTGTTTCGTTTTGTTTTTGCGGTTGCCCGGCCATTTTTTCGATTTGTTTTTTGTCTTCATTTTATTTTTACTTGTTTTTCTCATGGTTAATCACTTCCATAATGTTCAAAATCACTCTTCATTGTTAATTTGAACAATATTCAACAATTCCCTACTTATTCAAATATAAAATGAGTGCAAACTCAAGTTTAATGACACTTCTGCATAAAATATGGATATCTTTCGATTTAAATCCAACCTTAGTATAAATCTCACAAAGTAATCGTTGAAATCCTAGGTAACATGAAAGTTTTGAACATATTATTCCTTGTGATGATACTGGAGAAATCATATACACGAGTATCAAGCGTTTCAAATTCCACATAATCTCATTTTGCACTTTTATGGCCTCACGCTTCTCTTCATTATGAACTTTTAAGAAAGAAACTCAAACTCTATTGAAATGACACAACCTCAAAGCTTATATAGGTAAAGTTATTGCGGTATCTTTCTCACTTTTAGAAATACTTGATCCACCGTTCTGAACTTTATTAAGAGTTATAGAAACTCAACCCTCCTATTCGTGACAACCAACACTTGTAACCTATGATATGGTTTTAAAAGAAAAAATAAGTGCGAAATCTATCCACTTATCGAATGACTTGTTGTAACCCTTTGAACTCAAAGTATACTTGTTAGTATAGTCAAGTAGAGTTGTCGTCGTTGGTGAATTTAATTACGCAGTTTTAACCCCATTCTACTAGTTGTTGTTTGCATTAATTCCCATGTGAGCGGTTTAGTAAATGGATCAGCCAAATTCGCACTTGACTTCACATAAGTAAGCGAAATTATTCCATCTTTGATTAATTTCTTCACATAGTCATGTCTTAGACTAAATGTCTAGACTTACCATTATACACTTCATTGTATGCTCTACCCAAATTGGTTTGACTATCACATAAGATGGATATAGAAGAGTTATTCCTTTTTCCCAATGGAATTTCGTACATTAAATCCCTAAACCATTCAACTTCTTTCACGATTTCAGCCAATGCCACATACTCAAATTCTATAGTTGAGTAAGAAATATTTGTTTGTTTATTCAATTTCTACGAGACCGCACCTCCTCCAAGGATAAATACCCAACCTGAGGTTGGTTTATTCTCACCAACACTAGATATCCAACTAGTATTAGTAAATCTTTCTAATATTGCCAAAAACTTAAAAAATATTGGAGACTTAGATCCTTGATTTTCTTTAAATAACCAAGAACCCTCCCGATAGCCTTCTAATGTTTTTTTACTTGGATTGCTAGTAAACCAACTAAGTTTACTAACTAAGTTTACTATTTGCAAATGTTATGTCAAGTCTTATAAATTGCACAATATATATTAGACTCTCGATAGTACTTACATACTCAAGTTGTGCTATAGCTCTTCCATTATTCTTTACAAGTTTCAAACTTGGATCAAATGGACTATTATTCTCATTTAACGTTCAAGTGTTTGAATTTATTTATCACATGCTCAACGTAATGTGATTTTCTTAACATATAACCTCCACTAGTCTTGGTGACTTTGATACCTAGTATGATATCAACTTGATCAAGATTTTTCATTTTAAATGTGGAAGATAGAAACCTCTTTGTTTCTTTTATATCTTGCATTTTATTGCTCACAACATGATTATTAGAGACTTATCAATAAAAATATTTATCAGCACTATTATATTTAAATCCAAAAGACATCATTGCAAGTCAAACTTTTCGTTTAATTTCTTTGATTTTTTTTTAAATCCATCTGTGTTTTATTAGCATGTATCCTCATTTTCTGGTACAACAAATCCTTGTGGTTGTTCCATATAGACATCTTCATCGAGATCCATGTTTAAAAATGTCATTTTAACATCCATTTGATGTATATGCAAACTATATATTGAAGGTAAAGCGAATATAATCCTAATTGATATTATTCGTGCAACTGGTGCATACATGTCAAAGATATTTATTTCTTCTTTTTGTCGATATCCTTTAGCCATTAACCTAGTTTTAAAGGTATTAAGAGTACCGTCCGTATTGTAATTTCTCATAAATACCCATTTGTAGCTTACATGTTTTGATTTAGGTGATAAATCGACTAATTTTCAAGTATTGTTTGACATTATTGAACAATTTCATCATTTACAGTATCCTTCCAAAATGTGCAATCTCTAGATGACATTATTTCCTGATAAGTTTTAAGATCGATTTCCACTTGAAGAACGTACATAGTAGTTCTTGTGACACCCTTCTAATTTCTCTCAACTAAATAGAAAGAAATAAGCTGAAAGTCTAATTTATTCGGTCCTATCACTTTCTCCTTTCGAACATCTTTGACTCCTCCAAAGACTATACTACCAGCCTTTAACTATTTTGACTTTAATTACAATTTCATTAATTTCATTTTGTCTAAGGAATAACAAATTACAAATAGAGACTTTACACCCATCGTTTTTTTTTTTTTGTCCGTTGAACGCTAAAAGGAGAAATTACTTTTGAAAAATGGAAATTTAGAATTATACATCAACAGGGACAAAGGGAAGTTTGGTGGACATTGAACAAGATATACATGTGATAAAAATGAAGAAATGTTGTGCTCAAAATGTTTGTTGTTTCTGTGCATCGATTTTTATTATTTTTAATTGCCTAACAAGTATGATTATTATAATACTTGTGCAAATTTTGAAATTAACGTACACACGTGAAGTCTTTAATGAATACATCTAAGGGAAGTTAAACTAAATTTTAAGTTAGATAGTAGTTGAAAAGTTCAACTTATTTTTTAAAGGCTCGAAAGTAGCTGCACTTAAAATTAGAGAAGAAACAATTACATGCAAAGACTGGAAAGAGAGTGGGGTTGGAAAAAAAGAGTGGAAATATTGGTTTAAAGAGTTGAGAAAATAAATTTTCTTCGAGGTAAAGGAAAAGTAGTAAAGATCCTCTACAAAGAAATAAAAGGACATAGGAAACTAATCATGCAAATTAAATGGAATTGAATTTTTCTAAAATCATTTTCAACCAAACATTTGATGCGATTCATAATATTTTTTCACACATTGACCAGAAAAAACATTTTCAGTTAGAAAAATCTCTCAAAAAAAAAAAAGCTAAAAAGGGATTTTTGATTGAATTAGGATTTAAGGTTTTATTGTAAGTAGGTTATTCCCGAATATTTATTAAAAATCGTTTGATTGTTCTTCACATATACACCAATTCATTAATTCGTGAGCGAATGCGTTTGTAATTCAGAGTTTGTTATCGTTCGGTATTCCATTTCGGCAAGAAGAAGTGAGGACAGTGATTAGTGCGACAACTGAGATAAGTTAAGAAAGTGATTAAAGTTTGTGATTGGATGGTTATTTTTTCTCTCACACACTTTTAAATAACAAAGAGTGATTAAAGTACTTTTGCCAGCGAATTTAATTAAATTTACTGTTCAAAGAAATGGTTGCACTTGAAATTAAAGAGGGAACAATCAAACTTCTCTGGCAAATCTACCACGAAATACAAAGAGAAAATCTTGTTGATACATAAACACAAACCAGTGAATTAGAACAAACAAAGGGTGCAATGAAAGTGCTTAATTAACCTTATTCATTTCAAAGGAAAAACTCGTTTAGCTGGATCGTGCAGGCACTGGGACGATCTTGATACCACCAATGGTGACATCTTCGCCATTGGATCTCGGTACGATTGTAACCACAACGGTGTCATCCTCAGAAACATCAATTTCTTCATACAGGGATGTCAATCTCAATGAAATATTAGCGCTGCCCTTCTTGTTTTTGGATTTGTGTGGCACTTGAGCGAAAGATCCTGCATATTCAGCCCTGTCCAACTCTTCAATCTTGTCATCTTCATCATTGATGAAAACATCGAACTTGATGAATTTTGTAGTGTCTGTCTCTATATTTTCAAGCATCAGTTGCTCGTCAACTTTTCCCTTTGCAGATTTAGGAACAATAACTCTCACAGTCTCTTTCAGGTTTGTAGGTAACACACTTGCTGCAGTCTTAGCATCAGAAATGTTTGAAACTTTAGCCTTGGTTGCCTTCTTTGGTGGCCTGTAGTTTAGCCATGGAAGATCAATTCTGTCATAATCATATCCCAATCTTCTTTGGTCCAAACAGTCGCCAGCTTTCACACGCACAAGCTGCTTATTTTCATCGTAGAATAGGAACTCGGCGTTCAAGTAATTTTCTGAAGTGATGTCCTTAGGGACATCGGTTACCAGGAGATCTCGCCATATAGTCCACATCCGATCAACATTCGAATGGTGACAATAGAAAACTGGGTCTCGGCCTGCGGAGTANAATAGAAAACTGGGTCTCGGCCTGCCGAGTAAAAGTTGCCCATATCCTCATTATATTTGTTGGGACCTGTTCTATCCTTGGTTCCAACCCACCAATGTACTCCAGTGTGAGAACCATTTTCAGAAGAGCCCCCTCCTGGACTTGGGTTTGTTCCAGCACAGTAAGGTTTTCCCATGAAATCATTTGTGGTGCTGACACTGCGAACCATTTCACTGTAAATTGAAGTGAGATTGTTCGCCACCAACTGAAGATTGTCTGTGCTGCCGGAGAATGTCAGGTCGATAATGGCAGAGCCTCTATTGTTTGGATCCCGCTTTTCATCGTATAGAGGTGAGTTGGAATTATCGAAAATGGGAGGCAATGTCATGCCCTTAGGATTGTCCCAGTTCCAGAATGGCAGAGCGAAAGTTGGGTCACCAATCAAATTGCCCAAGATTCTTTCATAGAAATAAATAGAAAACTGGGTCTCGGCCTGCGGAGTAAAAGTTGCCCATGTCCTCATTATATTTGTTGGGACCTGTTCTATCCTTGGTTCCAACCCACCAATGTATTCCAGTGTGAGAACCATTTTCTGAAGAGCCCCCTCCTGGACTTGGGTTTGTTCCGGCACAGTAAGGTTTTCCCATGAAATCATTTGTGGTGCTGACACTGCGAACCATTTCACTGTAAATTGAAGTGAGATTGTTCGCCACCAACTGAAGATTGTCTGTGCTGCCGGAGAATGTCAGGTCGATAACGGCAGAGCCTCTATTGTTTGGATCC
>CAIGRP010003163.1:0-10614 GCA_903798385.1 Fraxinus cuspidata
AATCAATGCTCCTAAATTATCTAATAGTCTCTCTCAAGTAAAGTTAAAGACATTCAAATATGTGACCCAACTATATTTCTATGATGGATGCAGACATATAAGAATGCATTAATGACTTTATGAACACTTAAAGATTCACATAAGGCATAGCGGTATATTTCTATTCCTTATCGGACCTTATGATGATTTATATATGTCGAACCTATTTCCTTTCTTTCGAATGCATGAAATAAGCCACCAAACTCAAACAATATAATTGTAGAGAAAAGAAAATCATATAAATTATTCAAATATTCCAAAACATGTTTTTATTGTCAAGAATATATATTAAGAAATAAAACTCATATTGCATAGTTCATCTAGTTCTAGTACATAATTAATCTAGCCTAGTAAGGTGGAGGAAAGAAAATCAGAAAAATAAGTGAAGAACGACATCACCAATTGAATTCTTGAATTTAATCTTCGTGTTGTGATGTTCTTCGTGTTCTTGCTTCTTCTTTTTTCCTTATAAAATCTCCCCCTCTCCTTTATGTANAAAATAAGTGAAGAACGACATCACCAATTGAATTCTTGAATTTAATCTTCGTGTTGTGATGTTCTTCGTGTTCTTGCTTCTTCTTTTTTCCTTATAAAATCTCCCCCTCTCCTTTATGCATTCTACTGTTATGTATTTGTATGAATCAAAAATTGGTTGAAAATCGTGTCCAATTTGGTTTCCAAAAGAGTTCTAATCGAATAAGGAAAGTTTCACTCGCGCGCGGATTTTTGTGTCTCTGCACAACTGTCAGTATTTTGGCCATATAACTTGTGCGATTGGATATTGATTTTGATCATATTCCATTCCTTTTGGAGTTCTAATTTCATCCAATTGTCTCCTAGAAATCTTCAAAGTATCATCTTGTATCCGAATCAACTATTGAATATTTTGCACTTGAGTCCTTAAACTTTGATTTTACTTCATTTTAGCCATTCTTGCTTGTTTTTCCTAATCTCCGCCATATTCATCATTATTGTCCTGTAAAATACAAATTATATCGAATTAAGCTATATTCCACACGTTTATTAACAATTATCCATGTCTGTGGCCCAAAATAAGTGTGTAAAACGCACTTATCACCTAACTATAAGTTTTATTTCCTAAATTTACTAGTCTAAATGCTTAAACTAGAACAAGAGGAGAAATAGCTATTTGAGATAGAGATAGTTGCGTTTCATGCCTTCTTCAAATGGGGATGGAGTATTTATAGATATTTCTCCAAGTGTTGAGATAGTTTGGTAATTCTTGCGTTGTGCCAGGTGGTTACCCCTTAGTAGTAGTTTGATAACTAATTTCGATTAATGATCAAGTTTTGGTCATTTGCCCATGTGCAGCTTATAGCTAGCCTGGATATGGGAATAGATTCGCAACCTTTGGGCAAACCTTTTACTTCTTCTTACTTTCACATGTTGTATTTTGCTTCGCTAAAGGGAGATCTCTTGAGGTGCTTTATCTTCTTCAATAAATAATTCCCCAAGTCCTATTTTATCATTCATATTAAATTTAGGACTTTTCTTTTTCACCATTTCGCAATCGTGAATTTTCATAGGCGTCTTACTTGATTCCGTACTTTGCAATTAAAGCTCAAGCCAAGTGGAACGTCAATGATGAGACTGTAGTCATTCATTGCTAACTTATGCGTAGTTTAAAGAGGTTTTCTTTCCTTCATTTTCATGCATTATATCGTCAGTCATTTCTTTTGTCTTTTCCACATTCGACGGTTAGGATTTCCCGCCACTTTCAAGGACCAAGTCCCTTGGGATTCTATGGTTGTAATGGGTTCTTTTTAGTGATACAGAAGTTGGATGAAAAAATAGGCTCCTTAGAACCCTCTGGACCTTTATGGGCTGTAATTGCATCTACGAAATGTCCATGTTGTTAGCTTCTTGCATCGTCCTCAAGTATGCATCTACAAGGAAATACTATGCAAGACATAATTCCAGATATTGTGATAAACTCTAGTGCATTTCCTTCCCCACGAACACTAATCAACTTTTGGATGCTACTTTGGACAAAGGGATTTGAATTTATTCTCCATCTCTTCCTAATCTTTTAACTCCAAGGACGTGCGTCGAAATATGAATTATGCAAGGTGACTGAAATCATGGGACATGCCCTTTGCATTAGTTTTTACTTCGCATAATAAGCCTTGTGGCTAGTAGCTTTTACTTAATTTAACAAGTCTTGTAGCTATGCGATAGATGTAGTTCGCAAGTACTATTTGCTTTGTAATATTCCTTTTTGATTAATAAAGACCTTTATTTTGCCATGTATTTTCCTCACTAATCAAATTTTTGGTTTCAACTTTAATTCTTAGTATGATAAATTCAAAAGTAACTTGGGAGACCCCACGTAATAAACATGAAACTTTGCGATCAGCTTTGTTGAGTTCGCAAAGGATAATTGGAATTTTAATGATAATACTTTCTTAAATACATGTCATTACAAAGATGTTTTAGTGGTTCGCCATCTTTTCTTGCGAGCTTATATATTTCGGCTCCTACAACCTCGGTTAACATATATGGTCCTTCCCATTTTTGGCTAAGTAAACTGGAACTCATTTCTTTATCTGCAATGTATATTTTCTTTAGGATCAAATCGCCTACTTTGAAACTTTTCTTTCGAACTCTTGAGTTAAAATAACTTTCCATTCTTTTTTGGTATGTTACGAGCTTTACCTGCAAATCATCTCTCTTTTATTCTAAGAGGTCTAGGCTCGCATTCATAGATTCTTCATTTTGTTTTTCGTCATTCTCGACTCTTCTGGATGAACTCATACCTATTTCTATTGGAACCATTGCTTCCATTCCATAGGCTAGGGAAAAGAGGGTTTCTCTAGTCACAAATTTTGTAGTGGTTCGATGTACCTATAGGATATACAGTAGCTCATCCGCCTATAAGCCTTTCATTGCATCGAGCGACAGCTTTAACTTTCCTGTTAGCTTAGGGATAATTCATCGCACATTACTTTTAGTTTCTTCCCTTGGAATTGTGACCATTATTAGAAATTATTGAATAAGGTATCCCGAATCGGCATATCGTGTGTTTCTAGAGTAACAAGTTTCATTAATTACTGAACTTTCTATATTATCACGTTGTAGTCACTTAACTTTGATATTCGCCTACATGGTCACTAAATTTACAATCGGTTCCCTCCCTCCATCACCAAACACACACATTTGGAAGGCTTTCCACGTAGCTTGATGAAGTCCGATATGGCGTTGGACAATATCTGAATAAGGCCACATAAGAGTCGTCTTTCTGAAAACACTTTGAATCCCCTGCAAATGAAAAAAAGATAGGTACATCCAACCTAAATCAAAATCCATGGAACTCTAAATCGCAATTGAAAGAATTTGATATGGAGTCCACCATATCCATTCCAGACGAAGCTGTAATCAGCCATTGTTGACCATTCTTGAAGGTAATAGTGTATTTGGTGCATATGAAACCACTAAATGTTCCTATTTTGAACGAAACAGAATGATATGCTACAAGAAATGTGTATGTATGAAACTATTTCCAAGAACTGATTTTTTCCCTAAAATGTGAAAGTGGCTCAATGGTTTATTGGGTCGAGACCACAATTTAGGTAAAGCTGTTGGGTTACGCCAATGGAGACAATGACCTCTATGGCTGAACTCAAAACATTGTGTAAGATAAATCATATCAATTTCATACATTATCAGGTTCCTAGAATAAATTTTTTATTATCTAAGACTATAAATCAGGATAAGGTTCTTTTCAGAGGTCATAAAATAGGTCACCATCCTTTATCTTTGAATGCAAGAACACAGATTGTTCTTGATGCTGTAAGGGGTATTGAATATGTCCATGACCATACAACTTTAATGTTCTCTATACACAACTTCTTGTATGAGTTCTTTTTAGTTTTAAAATTAGTTGCATAAGCTGTTAAGAAAAAGTGTTTATCTTTACTGTTCATCAATATAGTGTGAAAATATGAGACGTCGGCATTAACATTCAAGAATATCATTTCTTGTTTCCTGGGGAAAACAACCAATTCATTCAATTGCAGGATGTGAGAAATGAATTGGTTCATATTGAGACTACCTAGTGTCTTCTACCTCAATTGATTTGAAAATGTGCATTTTGTTTGCAATTTGGACTAGCAGCATGTACAATCAGTTGGTTGTACATCATGTTCCAACTGACTATGTTAACTTCAACGAAACCGTTGATAAATTTCATAACATAAATGAGTCAAAATCTACTAAATGAGAGCTGTAAGGGCACGAACACGTCGATGTGCAAAGCTGTCGACATCAAAGGAAACTTTGATTGTAGGAAAAACACACACCCTTTGTATGCAACTTTCTACATATTTGGCTAAGCTTAAGAAAATTACATTTTAAAAAAGGTAATAAAAACTTCACTTAAGAAACTACATAAGCTAGTGTAACATACTAAAAAAATACTACATGTGCTCAACATTACCACAAAACTGAACCTTCATGAAGTCCCCTAATACCCTACCCCCGTCCATGCACAGATGAACGAGTTTTTAGTTTTCTTCCACATTCCTCTCTTGCACACAGATATATAAGCAGATACAATAATAAATACAATACCTTATTTTCTTCAATGTATACTCCTTGCAAAGTTCATCGCATCATTTCTCTTGTTTGGCCAATAATATCCCGCTTCAATGCTTTTTGTTCTAGAGAATGTCAACTAGCGCGGTTGTGACGTATCCTTTCATGAATTTCTTTCGTTATGTACAAGGCTTCATCCTCACTTATACATCTAAGTAGAGAGTGCATATATCCTCGCTTGAACAGGATGTCACCCTGTAGCGTGTATCTAGCAGCTCTTATTCGCAATTTTTGTGCTTCTTTTTTATTTTTAGGTAATATTTCATCCTTTAAGTAGAAAATTATATATTTCATCCACGAAGCCTTGACTTGCATCCATAGGATTTCTTCTCTTTTTTGGCCTACCAACGATTTCGAGAACAATTCTACGAGAACAGTTTTGTACAATTGTGTCTTTTGAACTTGACAATGTTGATAAGGCATCCGTGAGCTCAATTTTCTCGCTAGGGATTTAAACAAGTTACTTTTCAAAACAATGAAGTGGCTTTGTAGGTTCTGCGAGATATGCGGTCATCATTTTGTCTTTAGCTACGAACTTCCCATTAACTTGGTTTTACCACCAATTGTGATCACTTTTTATTTCAATATTCCACGCCTGCATTTTTTTTGTTAATCGAAGGCCTACTAATAATGCCTCATATTTAGCTACATTATTGGTTATAGTGAATGCAAACCTCGATGCGCAGTTCAATTTGTACCTTTCTACGCTTGTTAGTATAATACCCACTCCTGAGCCAATATTCACTGATGATCCATCCACTAATAGTTTTCTGGTTTCTCGTTCGAGCTCTTCTTCCAAAATAGGAATATCAGATAGTTCTGCAACAAAGTTAGCTAATGCTTGAACTTTGATAGCTTATTTCAAAATGCCCCAGCTCTACTACCCATTTCATTAGCCTTCCTGATGCGTCAAGCTTTTGCATTATTTATTTGAACGGGAAGTTTGTTAATATTGTGATACTATGGCTAGGAAATAAGGTCATTAGCTTTCGTGATGTAGTAACTAGGACGACAGCCAACTTTCCCGTGTATGGATATCTTGCATCTACTCCTTGTAAGACTTTGCTTACATGGTAATTGTTATTGCCCTTCCTCTTTTGCAAAAATCAAGCTGACCACTACCTTGGACAGTATCATCTTCCCGATTTGCTCTATGAACATTTTCTTCACTAGCCTTTGATATGTAATCATTGCATTTTTTAACCCAAACGATATTACTTTATGGCAATATAGTCCCTGGTCTGTTATGAGTGTAGTATGTTCCTTGTCGGGTCTATACATAGGGCTTTGATTGTACCCCGAATATGCATCCATGAAACTTTACATCTCATGTCTCATTGTAACATCTACCAGCTGTTCAATTCTGGGGAACAAAAAGCTATCTTTTGGATAGGCTTTGTTTAAGTCTCTTGATAAATGTATTTTGTACACTTATTTGTGCCTGTAATTTAGAGTATTTATTGATTATTTTGATGAATTATAGCTTAACTTTATATGTATTGTATTTGTTAGGTACAAATCAACATAAATGGCAGAATTGGAGAAAATGGTAAAAAGAGACTAAATTGTAAGATAGCCAAAGTTCAAGGACTAAAATGCAAACACTCAGAAGTTGTGCCGAACTTCAAGATTAAGATTTGTGATATGATATAGTTCAATTGGATAAAAAAATAATTCAAATTGATGAAATATAGTCAAAGTATTATCACACATCAATTTATAGTCGAAAAAGTTATACTCCAGATTTTCAATCTCATATTGAGATCTATTCTTGACATAGCAAGCGTTCGAATTGCAAAATGTTATTTTTATAAGAATTGTAGCCCTTTAAGTTATTATTCCAACGCACTTTGAATCACCACATTCGAATATCAAGAAAGAAATTTATGATAAAAATATTAATGGCTGACCAACACATAAACCAAGGCCCGCAGTCAAACCTCTTTTGAGGCTGTCGAGGCTTGTAAACCACTTGAGGCGTGCGCCTAGGTTTAAAATGGAAAAAAAATCTTGTTTTCCTTATTTTATTTTGGTAACTTATAGAATGCAATCTTTTTGCATTCTATATATTGGGAGGCACGTCCAAAAAGGTTTAAGCCTAGTTTTCAAGATAGTTGAGCATAAAAAGTGAGTTTTTACATTCAAAAGTTGACGTTGCGAAGCTCGGGTTGAAGTTCAAAGTGACATTAAAGTTTTCAGGTTCTTCACTACATTCTTAGTCTCGAGTGATGTTTCAACTTTCTTGGTGTAATTTTGATATGAGAATTCTAGGTTGGATAATGTTATGTATTAGATGGATGATTACGTATTTAATACATGGGTAATAGATATTAAGAATAATATTTATGGCGCGTGCTGCTGTGTGTGATAATCATGTAATTGAATGCGCATTTTGCATATGAATTCGGACTAAGGATAGGATCAGGTCGGGTCATGTTAAGTTTAGATTTAATGTATTTTGAAAGAGAATAATAGATATTAACTGATTATTGATTGTCATGAAGACATTAATAATGATAACTTACATAAGACGAGAATTGGAACTAGACATCAATAGGTGGATTCTGAAATCTAATATATTCATATCATATTTGATTAAAACCCAATCTCTTATAACTTTCATAGTTTAGCTAGAATTAAAACAAAAATATCAACTCATTTGTGTTACAATCATCGAATTTGATAGAAACCGAAAATATGATTACATTTATTCCTTGTGAGACGATAACTCAACTCACTACATTTTTACTTGTCAATGATCTCGTTCGCTTGCAAATTTTGTTCGAACAAATTTTTGGCACCGTTGTTAGGAAATATTTTTTTTAATTATGGTTTATTAGATCATAATAGATTCGACTTTCCTTTTGTTTTAGGCTATTTATTACACTACCTTATTCTCTTATGTTTTTGTTCTTATCAGGTAATTACCAGTTTGTGCAAGATTCTAACGAGAACGAACTAGTTCCACTAGAATAGATAAGAAGAGAGCAAATAACTTTCAGACATCGCATAAGAGAGCAAAGAAAAATAAGAGAAATGGCCAAAAATTAAGATCAGAATCAAGTTCAAATGTAGCAGCCATATCAGCAGAGAGCTATCCGTTGAAGAAGCTCCAATATTAGTGGGAGATTATGTAAATCTAGTGCAACTTGCTATCATCTACCCTTTGTTTGGACAAGCTAACTTCCACCTTCAACCAGACGTCATCAACCTCTTCAAAATCATTAGGACATCAGGTTCTACTGGAAAGCTATAGAAAATCCACATGAACATGTATGAGTTTTTCTAATATTATGTAAGTTATTAGTCATGAAGGAACATGTATGAGCTTTTCCACATGAACATCAGGTTTTGAATGCGTTTATTTCCTCATACCTTGAAAGATAGCGCAAGAAAATGGCTTTGCTCATTACGTGTTGGGAGTATCATGTCGTGGAACGATATGGTGCAAACGTTCAGTATGAAGTTCTTCCTACCATTTCGAGTCCACCAAATTCTGAATGAAGTCCACACTTTTTAGTAAAAAGAACTCGAGAGCAATCCAGAGTCATGTGAGAGGTTCAATGATTTCTTTAGTAAATGCCCTAATCTCGTTATCCCTAAACAAGTTCTGGTATGCATCTTTACTATAGATTAAACCCAGAATATCGCAACATGGCAAATACTTCAACAGGTGGTTCAGTGATGAAGATGGATGTAGATGATGCTTGTGAATTGTACGAGAGGATTGTGGAGAACCAATCTATGTGGCCAACAGATGGGGACTTTCCCAATAAATCAATAGGTATACATCATATTGATGTAATGACAATACTAGCAGTGCAAATAAAAGTGATTACAAAGAAATTTGACAACTTATCCCAGTCTATTACTATGGTACACCAGTCGACACCAATTTGCTTAGGTAGTGAGGCAAATCATACCACTGCTAATTATCCCTTAGCTTCCACTCATACAGTTCAGTTTGCACAAGTCAGCTACGCACAGAATTCACAAAGGCGGTAGAATAGCCCATACTCCAACACGTATAATTCAAGTTGGATATGCGTTAAAAAAATCATGTTCAGGGCAACCTACCAAGGTTTCAGCAGCAAAAAGAGAAAGTTCATCTTTGGAAAAAAATACTTTTCAAATACATCACAAAGATTGAGACTACATTCCAGAATCAGCAGACCTCTATCACGAATTTGAAAAATCAGGTAGGACATATAGTGCTACTTTGTCTAACAGAACACAGGGTACCCTGCTAAGTGACACACACAAGAATCCATGGGAACAAGTGTTAGCAATGGAAGCTATAAATTATGTAAGTGTTGAGACACCATCATTCAAGCCTACCATCCCTATCTGAACTTATGTACTGCCTATTATATTTCCTCAAAGGCTGCAATTACAACAAAAAATAAACAGGTTCAAGCCATCACAACAATAAGGGGAGTTCAGCTGCCAGAGATCAATACAAAAAGGAAAGAGACTGAGACTAATTAGGTACCTACCACGGCGAGGATCATGTAGAGTAGTCTGAAAAATCAACAAAGATAAATCAGCAAGAACATTCAAATAGTTCACAAGATATGACATCCGTTCATGTCACTATATTTGCACATCCAATGTCATTTCCTCAAAGGTTGGAGAGACAGTTTGCAAACTTTTTGGATGCCTTCAGACAACTTCACATCAACATTCATTTCATTGAAGTCATTCTACAGATTCCTAACTATTCCAAGTTTTTGAAAGAATGTTGACTAAGAAGAGGAATCTGCCCGAACATGAGACAATTGTATTATCTAAAGATTGCAATGCAATCTTTTAGCACAAGCTCCCGCCTAAACTAAAAGATCCAAGGAGATTCGCTCTATCTTGCTCTATAGAAAATTCACATAGAATTAATGCTTTAATTGACTTTGGAGCAATTATTAATTTGATCCCCTTGAACATTTATAGGAAACTAAGATTGAGAGAGAAAAATGAGACATCAATCACGCTACAACTGGCTGATAGGTCAATAAAATACCATCGGGGAACAGTTGAAGACATGATCATCAAAGCTAAAGATTTCATCTTTCTAGTTGATTTCATAGTTCTTAACATTGGAGAGGGTCGAGATATGCCAGTAATCTTAGGAAGACCGTTCTAGCAAGTGGTAAAACTCTGTTGAACTTTGAAACATGTGAGATGATCTTAAGGGTAGAAGACAAGCAACAGAGCTTCACAATGAACGCTTGACTCAAGCAACCAACATACCTTGAGGAGTGTAAGAAGATCAAAACTGGAGCAAAGGATGACTATGTAAGTCATCGCTACAATAAGGACGTTGGTAGACTGGTTAGGTCAATTAAGGATCAGAGAGTCAAGAATGAGGCTGAAGATGTCTGTAAATACAATCGTTGCAAGTCTAAAAATTTCTCTTTTAAACCACTTTGAATAGCCAAGACAACAAAGTCAAGCTAATGACTTTAAACAAGTTCTTATTGGGAGGTAACCTAGGGGTGGCAATGGACCGAGCCGAGCCGGCTTAGCCCGTAGACACACGAGCTCGACTCGTTATTCGTGGGTCGAGCCGAGCTTCGGCTCGCGAGCTTGGGTATTTGTTTTTTACTATACCTTTTCTAAACCTTTAAAAAAAAGATATTCATTTTCTAAACTATTTTTAGATATATATAGACATTTTCTAAAACATTTTTTTTAGATAAACCTTTAAAAAAAAAAAAGATAAACCATCCTCCTTTATCCGGACTTGGGATCGGCTACTTCAATTTCAAGTAGATGAAGTTAAAAATTGTACACGATCAACTTGTTACGTGTACAATTTTCTTTAAAAATTATAAAGGTATTATAAATTTTTTTTTATGAATATGGTTAAATTAAATATCACTTACTTAATGAGATGCAATTTCGGCATAGTTATCTTGCAGTCGAAAATGATTGTCTTCAATGTCCTTCACGCATATTAATGCTTCC